>JAXQQM020083997.1:0-204999 GCA_034641835.2 Pinus albicaulis | reverse complement strand
TTTTAGATAACAATAAAGTTGGCCAAAATTTCCAAAAATACATTTTCTACAACCTATGTTTTTGGTAATGAAGGTTTTGGCGGAGCTTTTAACGGAATTTCAACACAACTAAAAAACTTGGGTGGCTAGAGGTTATTACGGATGTGTTTTTCATCGGTGCACTACTAAGGTGTGAACAGACCGGTGCGTGTCATATAGACAGTCGGCTCGGGGCTGTCGAAGGTGCATGCACTGGGATGTAAAGGTACATAATTGTACTGGGCACATTGTAGGTGATACAATGCACAGGGATGTTCTAGTTCGTATTGGGATTTGTGTAGTGCCCATATGTCCTATCAATGCACCAGTACATAGTCTAATTGAAGCGCACTGGTGCGCAATATTAGACAAATGCACTGATTGTTCTAATTCGTATTGGTATTTGTGCAGTGCCCATAGGTTGTACAAATGCACCGGTTTGTAGTCTCACATAAACACATCGGTGCGTAGTATCACACAAATGTACCGAGATTTACAATTGGTATTGGTATTTGTGCGATGCCCATAGGTTTTAGAAATGCACCGGTGTGTTGTATCATACAAACGCACCGGTGTACAGTAACTGACACGCACCGATGTTCATTTTGTATATTTTAGAAACATCGACCTGTGACAGTGAAATTATTGTGATTTTTTAAAATTCATTATTCATCAAAAGTCAACACATCTTATAACAATACTCATATTAATTAAATTTTTATTAATGCATTTGAATGTGATGTTTGGATTAATTGGTTATATCATATCATAATTATTGTGATTTTTAAAAATTCATTATTCATCAAAAGACGACACATATCTTATAATAGTATTCATATCAATTAAATTTTTATTAGTGCATTTGAATGTGATGTTAGGATTAATTTGTTATATCATATCATCATATTTCACATCTCTTCATTATAGTATTTAATCATCCATAAATTTAATCAATGGTGTTACATTTCACATTAACAATGGATAACACAATAGAATAAATTAAAACATATATATATATATATATATATATATATATATATATATATATATATATATATATATATATATATATAAGACAACCTTTGTCATACAAAATGGGACAGTTATTGGTATCCCTTTGTCTTTCAATTGGGACACTATGTCCATTACATTAAAAAAAATGTCAGATTTCACAGAAAAATATTTCAAAAAATACAACACCTTGCTTTGATATCCAAACATAATGATCATCATTCTTCGCTTAAACTGTTGTCACTGCTAGAGCTACTTCCATGACTTGGGTTATTTTTATGAATTTTTTGTTCACGATGTTGATTGTTTTCTTCTTATTCACCTTCCATCTACAAACATAAAAATAAACTATAATGAGTGTATATACATTGGTGAGAATACTGAAAATTACAATATTAAATAATATACATCAATGTAAATCGAAAAGAAATGACGTACCATAGAAACAATTGACTTGTGAACTATACACATTATTTCAAAACCATGTAGTATGCCATCTTCAAGATTTTATCTGTTGGCATAGTTCCATAATTTGTTTCCTACAAGTTTTATACCCCATAACAAATCATATATTTAATATAAAACATTTTTTTGTTCTATTAATTATAGACGGAGCTAAGTAAAACAAGATCGATAGATGCTTATAAATTCCACAATTAATTTCTGATATGCCAATATATATTGACAACCCATATTTAACCTAATGTCAATGAATTTGCTTGATGGTTCCTCTTTGTATGTTAGCACCAGTTTGAAGACATTCAATGATGATTTTTGTAAAACAACTTAAAAAATACAAAAATGAAATCTAGTTAAGTTGTTAGAAGGAAGTAACAATTACTCACAAACTTAGATATCAACCCTTTTCTTCCTTTTCATGCTATTTTATGTGATGAATGGGTTCCATTTTCTTTTATTTTCTGCAAGAAAATACTTGAAAATTAATATTTAATGCTAAATTGTTTATTTATTGTATCTAATGATCGAAAAATTCAATGATTACATATTACATTTGAAGCACTTTGTTGTTGAAATGACTCTTGCGATGCAATGTTGTCCATTTCTTTAACCATCTCCTTGTACAACTTTTTGGACATTCCTACTAGCATATTTCTGATATCAGCTCATTCATCTTTTGAGATTTTCATAAGCATCCTGAAAATGTAGCATGGCAATAAACTATTTACTTTTTATATTGATATATGAAAAGTAAAGATAACAAAAGTGATATTTATAAATAATTCTAGACAAACATTTAAAGGAATATTACTTTTTCATTTCTTCCTTTTTGTTGTTTTGTGTTTTTTCTTTTAAAAGTCTGACATGTCTCATTGACCAATTCTCTGGAAACTCTTCCTGTAGTTTAGATAAAATTTGGTTCTTGGAATCATTGGATTGATTTTTGTATTGTAAGTGCAAAAGAACATCTATACATTCATTCCACTAAATCCCCCAAAATTTTGTAAAAGTTTCCCCCCCTTTCGTTAACCTCCAACACCACTCCAGATGAACTAAAGAGCAATTCATTTTCATTTGCATGTTCTATTTTTTTTTCTTTTTTTAGAAAAACATTCCTTTTCTGAGTTTTTGGTCCCCGTAGAACATTAAAAAAATGTGAATTAATCTATTGTTTGACACATGTTATCTAATATTTTAAGTATATTATTAATGAAAATTAAAAAAAGAAACTCATATTTGATCGAGAGTATTTTTTCATTCACCTTATTCATACTTTTGCAATTTTTCAATCAAGATTTTACGCTCTTCTGGTCCTAGATTAGAAATAACCTTATCAAGCTTCATCGTTTTGTGGCTTTGCATGATACACAGTAAACAATACATATTAGTTAAACTTACATATAATTCAAAAATAATATTTTTTGTAAAGAATTTACAGAGAACTTGTATTTTTTTCTTTTCTTGATGTGTTATTAGTATTTTTGTTACTTGATCTCTTGTCAGCCATTTATTTATCAATATGAAACATGCACCATATCATTCATTAATATATTTTATAAATAAATTGTTAAATTTTCAGGTAAAAAAAAAAATAGCAAGAAATCGGTACACTTTTCATGGTGTATGCACTGAATTCAGTGCGCGGTGGTCTTATAAATGCACTGCCCAAACAATATAAAACACTTTATGGTGCTCTATGTCACCAAGGAGCACTAGTGTGTTCCATGTTAACCACCGCACCGATTAACACAGAAAAAATAATAAAATTCATTTAGTGTTAGTTTTTGTAGCATATGGTGTCATTGAGGGGGCAGTGTGACCTATTCTTATAAACACCCTGCGCAAAAAAGGGACCACCTTACGGTGCTCTCTGCCAACTAGGGGACCCAATGTGTTATATGTTACATGGTGCACCGATTAACACAAAATAAAAAAAAAATATTTTTTCCAAACAGTACTTGAGCGGTGCGTTATAATTAAATATTGCGTTGGTGCCCTATTTTACTTATGGCACACGGATTTTAAAAAAAGTTTTTAATTTTTTTATCAAACAGTACTTGCGCGGTGCACTAGGATAAGCCAATGCACCAATGCACTAGGTTACATAGGGTGCACTAATTAAATTTTTATTTTTATTTTTAAATTCACGCGAGGGCAGACATAGATTGGGATTCGACTATGCAAGTCGTCCCATGGGTTGGATGTCATAGGCCTATATATATAGCAATACAAACCCTATAAATCGAAAATGAAAAGCCCTACTTCTAAAATCATAGAAACAAGAAGAAGCAAGTGCATAAACAAAAAGAATAAAGGGTTTAGGGATAAGATGGATTTTTATTTTTATTTTTATTTTTTAATTTATTTAATTTATTTATTTATTTATTTTATTCCTAAAAATGAACAACAAATTGAAATTTTATAGAGCAAAAAATGTAAAATAAAATAAAACTTAATCACGATATCGTTTGAAATTCTATGCTATAGGGTTTAAATCACCATAGGTTTGGAATTATGATTGTCTGAATACTTATGTTCAAAATTATTTCGCTGCTCCACAGTGTTGTCCTGCTCTCTTGCTCTAGGTATGTTTCGTGAAAATCTCTGGTTGAATTTTTTTGCAAAAATATTGAAATAATGAAAAGTGTTTACTATTTAAAGAATTGTTTTATGAAATTAGATTTTTGAAAACATTTTTTCCACTCATTTTTCAATTTACCTCTTTTTTTTTCACTTAAAAAAAATAAAGTTGTGTTTTTTTTTATTTGCAAATTTTCGTCACCATTGCGTACATTAATAAAACTGCACCGGTGCATCATTTAATAACATGGCATCTGTGTGTAAGTTAATAACATGGCACCGGTGCAGAGTAACTAAAACCACACCGGTGCAGTTATTTGTACATAACAACCGATAACAATAAGTCCATTTTTAAGGCACTGAAATTACTTTTAGGTGTGTGCGCTAAAATTTATTGTTGATTTTTCTCAAATGCATAATAAAATATCATAATTATATCGAATGGAAAATTCTTCAAAATCCAACTCGTTCCATAATATTTCTCAAATTCCATCGTAGAGTTCTCCCTATCCATCTCGAGACGTAATAGTTACTGCATATTTTATTTATATTTTCATTATCTAATTGAATTTATGTTTTTAATCCATGTCAATCAACTTAATAAAATTTATAATGTATACAAATTTTTTAGTTCATGCAGATTTAGAATCGAGTTCAGATGCACAAAATAATCAAACTCCAAAACATCGGAAGCTCTTATCAGGAGCAGCATATAGCAAGGCGCATTTGGTAGATGAAAATGGACAACCGCTTCACCCTGCCAATTGTAATACATCTTCTAGCCACAATCCAGGGACAATAATGGTAATAATAATTGTTTGGTATATTAATGTAATTATTAATTTCAGCATCAAAGAAATTAATCATGCATTGTCAACGTTATTACTAATTGATATCATAGATTTTCTACTGATCATGTTCAAATATATTTTTTGAAATTATTAGGATTCTAGTGATGATGACCGACCTACCTACCATCTTCTGTTGCACCTCGTGATAATGTCAAATCGATAGAAGGCTGAATTAAGATAAAAATTATGAGAGGAACGATACCAACAATGGTTGAATCAACCACTGATTCAATTCTTGCTACGTCCAAATTCACCAATTAGGAATGACAACAGAAATAGTAGTTCTTCACAAGCTGGCAATGGAGGTAATAAAATAGAGGTTGGTATGGATGATTACTTAAGAGATATAACTTCCATGGAGACAATGTTGTTAGATGCATTCCAAAACGATGATCCACTAGGGGATGATGCTCATATCGCTGACACCTTTTTCTAAAGCCTTAAATTTGCTTCCGCCACCCCTCTCTTTGGACCTGGTGGTCAGTCAAAGTCTACCCAGTTGGGGACAACGATGTTACTATACAACTTAAAAGCAAAGTTTGGCTTGTCAAATGCATGTTTCTCGGAAATTTTGAGGTAAGTTACCATAAAGTCCTCCCTTATATAAATTTGATAAATATAATCACACAATGAACATTACAAATGGTCAATTTTATGAAAGTTAATAATTATATCAGCAATAATGTACATTCAATTTTTTCCATGATGATCACAAAATACAATTTATTCAAATAAAAGGTTCTTCCGAGTGATAATGTCTTGCCCGGTAGCTGCGAAGAGGCAAAGAAATTGTTGAAAATATTGGGTGTTGAGTAAATATCATATCATGCATTTCCAAATGATTGTATTCTATATAGAGGAGAATATGCAGACAAAGAGATATGCCCGAAATGTGGGCATGAAAAGTATGATAAATAAAAAAATAAGGGTAAATCACGTGGTCCTCCTTTTAAGATATTGAGGCACATGCCTATAATCCCAAGGATTCAAAGGCTCTTTCATTGCAAAGAATAAGCTATGTTGCAGGGATTGCATGCCTCACATAGAAGTGAGTTGGGAGTTATGTGAATCCCAACTGATTCAATAGCCATGATGCATATAGAGGATACATGGCCCGAAAAATTCAAGGATGAAGTATGAAGTCTACAACTCAGCATAGCCATGGATGGCGTCAACCCATATTCCCTCTAGAACACCAACTATTCTATTTGGCCTATAGTAGTGATCAATAAAAATATTCCCCCATGGTTGTCCGTGAAGAATGAACATCTTATGTTGGCTCTCATAGTTCCTGGTAGAATACAAGTGAAGGATATGGATGTCTACTTACAACCATTGGTAGATGAATTGAGGGAATTATGGGATGGGATAAATATATACGATGTATCAATACCAATCGTAGCAGAGAGGAGTTTTACGTTGTATGCCATATGTGCTTACATGACAGATGATTATCCAGGCTTAGGAGTTTGCTCTGGTAAATTACATGTTTATTGATTTGTTTATATACATAACAATATTCTTTCACATATTATTTATTTAATTTGTTGTAATTGTTCTGATCTTCATGATATTCTTTAATGTGCCATGCATATAAATTGTATACAATAATCTCACAGGTCTTGTAACAAAAGGGTATTTTGGATGTAAATGTTGTGGAGCTTCTCTGAAAGCTATATGGTCCAAGAACCTATGAAAGCAAGTGTATGATTGCTCCAGGGCATTCCTCCCAAAAGAACACCCTTACAGAAGAGCAGCATCCGCTTTCAATGGTAAACGAGAGAGAATCCAAAGGCCTCCAATAACGACACCAGTTGAATGGCTTAGATCATATGAGAGAGATAAGGAGAAGGAGTTCATATAAATGTTCGATTCAAATGGGGAGCCCATGTTCGATGATCCAGAATTATTCGACACCTATGTTGAGAAATTCCCTATTGGGATGAAAAGGAAATCTCTCTTTTATAACCTCCCATATTGGGAGCATCTTAATATTACCCACTTATTAGATCCCATACATATATTTAAAAATGGTTCATATTCTTTATGGAGGCATATTTCATCGAAATAAAGTGACACATTAGTTGTTAGGAAAGATATTATTACTTCAAAAACTAAAAAGAAACATTTCCCAAGACTATTAGAAAGTACAGGATCGGAGGAAGGTGTTGGTCCCTCTAATTCATGGTATTTCAAAGAAGGTGATGTCCCATGGATTTTAAAAAAAAATATATCTTTCTTTGGCAAAGGAAGTTATAATGGGTGTGAGGGTGCCATCTTCATACGAGCCTTCACTACGGCGTTGCTTCACCATGGATGACCATTTGTTGGGATTGAAATCACATTACCATTTGAATCTTCTAAGAGTACATATAATGTCAAAAGCATGATTTTATTATTAATTTTTATATTACTAAATTTTATCCCATACAGGGATCATAAAACATAACTAATTTTGTATATTATTGCACATGTTTATAACTTTGTAGTGTCATATCCTTTGTTCGTGCATGGGTGTGTGAAACATGAATTTCCTCAAGACCTAAGATGTGCTATATCTAAATTATCTGCATTTGTACGTTGGATCATGCCAAAGGAGATTCATGTGGCTAGCATTCCTCGATGGTGTCAAGAGATAGTTGAGATTGTTTATATGTTCGAGCAGGAACTGCCGACGAGTTTCATGGACTTGCAGGTTCATCTTCTAATCCACCTAGTAGATGTGGTTGAATTATTTGGGGTGGTTTCTTGTCATTGGATGTTCTTCTTAGAGAGGTACATGAAGAAATTGAAAGGTTTTATTCGACAAAGAGAAAAACCCAAGGGGTCTATAGCAAAGGGGTATATATCATATGAATATTTCTATTATGCCAGTGAGTACGTCAAGAAGATCAATAACAGACCAGGTGAGGTGATTTGGGACAATGAAAGTGATGAAGACAAAAGGGAAGGGGAGTTGCTCCAAACGAGTGGAAAAAAATGCTTGATAAAGAGTAAGCGACTTATAATTTTTAAAATTTACAGTACAAATTAAATATTCATGTTGAACTTTGATATAATGTATATTTTGATCTTTACGTACTATATAATGTCGATTTGATTTCATCAGCGAATGCATAAATTGAAGCAATCAATAAATTCGTTCTTTACAATTCCAAAGCAACACAACCGTGGGTTGCATTGTACGAAAAAAAAAGGATGAAATGGGATAGTGACAGGAAAGAATTCATATGGTTGAATGGTAGAAGTGTGCCTTATCCCAATCATTTAAAAGAAAATATCCCAAAAATATGCCCCAACAGTTGGGTTGCTGACCAAGTCAAAGAGAAATACGGTGCAACCTCTCATTACCCGCGTGCTGAAGAGGATGCGCTAAACGTAGAGATTGGGTGCAACAACTTGCTAATAATATATTTAATTTATATGTACATTTGAAACTTAATAATGCACCTTTCAAATGCAATTACATTTATATTTTATATTTCAACTGTTGGGTTATTATAAGACACATGATACTATGATTTTTTAACTTTTTTATAGGTGCATTTGTTCCCATCTATGTGGGCATATGGACACCATTTTCGCATAGAAAATGTCGATGATGGACACATCACACAAGACTATGGAGTGGAAGTCGAGTTCGATCAATCCGCCGATCTAGCCACCGTGGTCAAAACCTAGTGTGAGGGACGTTAGGTTACGTCGCTAAGATACAAGAGATCATTGGAGTGGATTTCTCTTCTTTCCAATGTGTTATTTTTAGGTGTAAGTGGTGGGACACCTTCGATCGGAATAATGTAAAGGAAAATCGCGATAGTAGGCCAATATGTATCAACTCTAGAAAGACGTGGGATGAAGCTAAAGAGCCTTATGTTTTCCCCAAACACTGTAACCAGATGTTTTTTTACCTAGATGTGTTGGATAAGGATTGGTGGTTCGTATTGAGACATGAATGTAGATCAAAACATATTGTTGAAAAAAATAGTTTTATCATGCCATGCAAGCTGGAAGATAATGAGGGTGGTCATGAGAACCGAGAGTGATATGGTACATGTGTTATTTCATCAATTTTTATACTTTTTAAGATGGTTTTTTTGAAACATTGTAATATGTATTTTGAATTAATTGGTAATTTGCATTGTGTTAATGTTAAAATCAATATTTCACTTGATAATTTGCAATTATGTTGATCTCAAAAACAATGATGTATTGTATAAAGTTATTTTTATTTTTATGTAAGATCATAATAAAATAATGATAATTCTAAAGTACATGAATTTATTTGCATTATTTTCTAAACTTTATTATGTTACAAAAATTCATATTATTCTATATTTATTGTTTTAAAATTATTTAAAATTTTACAAATTTACAAATTTACAAATTTTAATAAAATCATTTCGCATTAATACAATTAGAATTACAGTTTTACAATTTCATATACAATTACAATTACAATTTTAGAATTTTACATACAATTACAATTACAATTACAATTACAATTTTACAATTACAATCATTTCACTGTAATACAATTAAAATTTTACAAATATTTTACATACAATTAGAATTACAATTAAAATTACTATTTTACAAATTTACATATATACCATTTCAATTACAATTTTAGAATTTTACATACAATTACAATTTTAGAATTTACATACAATTAAAATTACAATTTTATAATTTTACATAAAATTTACAATTACAATTACAAATTTACATATATACCATTAAAATTACAATTTTAGAATTTTACATACAATTAGAATTAGAATTACAATTTTACAATTTTACATATATACAATTACAATTAAAATTACAATTACAAATGCAATTACAATTTTAGAATTTTACATACAATTAGAATTACAATTATGATTTTACAATTTGTCATATATACAATTACAATTACTATCATTTCACAATATATTAAATATTAAAATTATAATTAAAATTTTACAAATTTTTTACATACAATTACAATTACAACTACAAATATAATTTTACAATTTTACATACAATTAAAATTAAAATTAAAATTTCAGTCACAACATAATATTTAATAAATATCACGATCATTTAATATTAAATTAATTACTAAACATCACGATCATGATAAACATCGTACAAACATCATATTCGACTAAAAAACACATTCAAATTCGCTAACATCATCGTGATCATGATCATCTAGCAAAACACATTTAGCATTGTATAACATCATCACAACACAAACATCAAATATACATCTCATGTCAAATAACTATCACATACACATCTATATGCAAGCTACACATTAAATGAACATATCTAACATGACCTAACAATATACACATCATGACGATCACCAACATGTAAATTAAGTACAACTGCAACATGAATATAAAATACATGGAATATATATATATATAATGTCAAAAATATATAATTGTAATATAAATTTCATATATCAGCTGGTGGTACATCATCAATAATAGTACTAGTCGAGGCTTGCTTAGTCAATGGTGCAACCTCGACAAGCTCAGATACATGTTGATCATCACGTGCCTGTTGATCTGGTACTGGTGCCTCATGTTGATCAGGATCAACTATCAGCTGCTCATCGTGTTGACTCGACATGGTCGATGGTCTAGCCTGCTCATGATCATGAGTACTGCTGGATGTTGCAGGTTGCTGATTCGACGTGGCCGATGGTCCAACCTTCTCTCCGTGATGACTGTTGGTTGATGTTGTAGGCTTTTCATCTAGCGCGGTGTGAGGGGAACGATGATCACTCCCATGATCGTGAGCATCTGATGATGCGTCTCCCAGACTATCGATCACGTGCTGCATCTCGACCACACCTATAACATGCGAGGGCCCTCCTCAACCGCATAACTAAGGTCATAGCTCCTACGACATACCACATGAGGCTATACATGTCACGCGGCATGCCTCTCCACATATGTACCAGCCTAGCATCAGCTTGTATGTCGCTCATAATAGCGGGCCTGACTCTCGCCTCAACAAACAATGCACAGAGTTGGTCGCCCAACTCCATCCTCAATCTACTATCAAGCCTATTGCACCTAGCAAAAGTTGAGACCAGTGCACCAGCAAAAGCAGGTTTATCTGCACCAGCCTCATGATCCTCAGCATCTGCCATATCCTGATCGTCATTGGGATCCACACCTGGATCATGTCGTGGTGCTAGCATGTCATCACCATCAAAAGGCCCAATTTTTGCAAAATATATACAAGTAAACAACAATAATTAGAAAATTTCATTAAACAATTTAATGAAAACAAGTTAAAGAACATGTTAGAATAAAGTTAAATAAAACAATAATATTACCTCTATCATCTGGTGGCTCGTCATCTGTGAAGAGGATGTTGGAACACCCTCGCCAATCCAAACTAACATAAGGACAGGGGACCATAACGAAAGGATTCTCTTCAACACTGGCTAGCAACTCCAGTGCATCATGTGATATCCTCACGGAAAACTTAGTCTCGCCCCTCTTGGGCATCATCTGTCCCCACATGTGCATATGTGCATCCAACATCACCATACGAGGTTGCTGAAAAAAAGTAGGCTTTGTCTCTGGAAACCTCTAAAAAATAAATAAAATATCTTTGAAGCAAAATGGAAGTTGACCCTCCCTTGTGCATGAGAATGACATCTATCTAAGGCTGTACAGAACTACCACAAAAAAATGGCAGACCACCTAACAAGTCATAACTCCCGTACTAAAGAATTAACATAACATAGATGCGAGCAACTAATGCATTGCCCATTTCTGGAGTTATGTGAAATGGTCGAAATCAAAAGTGAGAATCACCTCACCTCCTCACTACCAAATGCAACAATACATAACTGACCTTCGGAGACTTAAAAATCTGAACGAGACAATATATATGTGCTAATGTATCTTTATGAGTACACCAATTGACTCCCTGTTGGATAGCCAACTGGAACCTCTAAGAACAAGGGAAAATCCACCCCTCTCCTCGATAGCCCTATAATGAAATAGATGTTCTCCTCAGTGGGCGTGTACCACTGGTTAGGAGCAACCTGGAAAGCCTGTAGCGGGGCATTCCACCTACGGATAAGATGTCGCAAAAACAAACCATGGCCCTTTAGGGAAGTAGCCTCCTCATAGAACTTGAGGAGGCCTACCTGCCTTGGGAGCCCCTGGGTAGCTTCTGTAATAGGGTGAGGGTACGCATCTCTCCCCCTCTCTCGTGCCTCCCACCGGCAAACCATGTTATAGTGGTATGCCTGTTGTTGTTGTTGTTCCCTCTCTTCTCTCCTTTCACATCTCTGAATGATTGACATATTAAATACAATTTTTTTTATTAAATGAGACATGGATTTAGAATTATACATATATAATTTTTTTTGAAAAAAAAAGCAGTCGGTGTGCCACAAAAAACAAGCATGCATCGGTCACGGTGCGTCTTTTATTGTCAAGCACCAGAGGCGGTGCACCTGCAAATTTTAAGCGCACCGCCCTCTTGGCATTGTTCCAAAGTCAACGATGTGATGTTATAACATCCCACACCATTGACTATGGACCAGTGTCGGGAGGGAAGTGCACTGACCAAAATATATGCCCCGGGGCGTATAGTTTGGTCAGTGCACCACCCTCCCGACACTGGTCCATAGTCAACGTTGTGATATTTTACCAGGCCACACCATTGACCAAGTCAAAATGATAGAATGAAATGCACTGATAAAATTACCAGCCCTGGGGCATATATTTCCGTCAACGCACTGCATTCCCTCTATTTGATAGGGTCAACGATGCGGTCGGGTAACCAACCGCACTGCACTTCTTTTAAATTTTAAAAAATATCAGTGCACCTTTCGGTATCGCTCCGGAACTGGTGCAGATACCATTAGCACTGGTGGCAGTGCAGCCTGTAAATTTATAGGCAGCACCACGAACTAGTGCGGCCTGTAAATTTACAGGCAGCATCGCAAACCGGTGCGAGCCGAACGGCTTGAGCGCACCACGCAGAATTTTTTTTTTTTAAAGGTTATTTTTAAACTAATTTACAATTTTAATCCGCTAAAAGGCTTAATTATGGAAAAAAAAGAAAAATATCTGTACATTTGGCCGTCGAGGGGGCACATTGGCTGTAGAATTTGTAAAACTAAATTTGCCCACCGTTTTGCAAAATTCAAAATGGAGATGGTGGGAAATCCACAACAACAGTGCATGCAATGGCAGCACCGATGTCAGAGCACCTCAAACAAGGAAAATTTTCCGGTGCTTGAGAGCTCTAGAGCACTGAAAAGTGAAAAATGTGGCTTTTTGGCCGTAATTTTTTATTATTTAACGTTATTCCGTTGCGCAGGTTTTACAGGCGCACCGGTGCGGTTTCTTAAGGTTGCACCGGGCGGTTTCTGTTTTGGTGCGGGGATTTAGGATGCACCGGTGCAGAATATTTATAAAGCACTAGTGTGCTACAGTAATAAAATGCACCAGGCGGGTTTGTACGGAGCGCATGGTGTCCCAGTGTGCCAATGTTTTTTGCGCACTGGTGCTTTCTATAGTTGAACACACTGGTGTGGTTTAGGATGATAAGCGCACCGAACGAAAAACATCCGCAAAAACCTCCACCCGCCAACCTCCTCTAGTAACCTCTGCTACAAACGAACGCCTGGGGTATTTTTATAAGGGTTTCCTCATAAAAATCCGCTAGAGGGTCTTTTCCTTGTAGTGTATTATGTTATTAAGGATTTTTTGGATTGTATGAAGACAATTGCAAGAGGAATTCGAGTGTGTGGTCTTTACAAGCTGAATGTGAGAAGTGTGCCACATCAAGCACTAACATCATCAGGTTTGACTACAGAAGAGTTATGGCATCAGAGACTTGGCCATATTAAATTAAATGATTTTTTTCTACTTAAAAAGAGAGGTATGGTCAATGGTGTCCCTGATTTAAAGCATATTCATGTGGACTGTGAAGCATGTGCCCTTGGGAAGATGCACAAAGATGATTTTCTTGTAAATGTAGATAGAATACAGAGAGATATACTAGATTTAGTCCACACTGATTGATCAGGAGATCAAGTCTCTTGAAAAAATATGCTCAAAAATGAAGTTGCTCAGAATGGCTCCGAAATAGATCGACTGGAAAGAGATCGGCGATACGATCCCAACGCCGTGAACGGCACTCAAATCCGACGCCGTATGCAGAAGATATTCAGGTTTAAAGATTCGTCAATTTCAATTAAAAAGGGCCAAAATTGACTTTATAAAATATTTTATTAAAAAAGAATATTCCACAGAATATTCTGCGGAATATTTCGCTTGTGACCAATTGCAGAGCGCCACGTGGCCAGCCTAGAGGCCGCCACATGGCCCCAAGGGGGTGAACAAATTGGCGTGTTAAAATTTTTATGGACTCGGACGGATTTGAACCGGGGTCGGGCCAGTATCAACCAACAGTTTTAACCGTCGGGTCATGAAGCGCTTCTTGTTTAAATGTGGCGGCAAATCGTTATTTGAATGTGAACTTTGTTTTGGGTGGGCCCAAAAGGGGGCCAGCCCCCTCCGCATGGAACCACAGCCCGAGAACCCAAGGCTTAATCGTCGGCGCGCAAAGGGTTGGGGTCTGGTCATACGCCTATACCCTTGGAGCGGAATTTCATTAATATTTGGTTTGTAAAACCTTAACAGTCGCCGCATATAACTCAAACATTCGTTCAATGAGGCCCGACGGGTGCAGTCCTATGGACCCCGTGGCCCTACTCCTTAGCACCCACAACTGGCGGTGATTATGGCGGACCCCTAAATTTTAGCGCCGCCCCTATTTTGGCGGAGTTATCTGGCAGTCAGCCAGATTTAACTGGAGTTTTTTTAGGCCAACTGGCAGTGGGAGTAAAAGTGCCATAACTTTGGCTAGGAGAGGCCTTTTGATACGAATTTTTTTTTTTGATTTTGGGTGTAGAGATCATTCTGGAGCTGTTGGAAGTGTTTGCAGAGCCATCAGGGCATTCTAACAGTGAATTTACCAGTGTTTTTAGTCGTGGAGCCACCAGGGCCTAAGGGAAAGAGAGCTGTTTTGGACTACCTTCATCCAATGGAGGTGAATGTTTAGTCATTTTAGACTGATTTGGGCCTTCTGAATCTATTTTTGTAGTGTATTTTTCCATTTGAGGCTTCTATACAGTTTTAATCACATTTTGAGCATTTAATCAAAGCAGAAAAAGCCTAATTAGAGGCTTTTGGACCCAGCGGAGGTATCCCAAGAGAGGGGTGAACTACTTAAACAATTATTTGCTGTCACACTGTATAATTTTGCTGCATATTTTCAAATTCTGATAGTTTAAATAGTAAATTTTTATAAGCAAGCTTTTCCCAAACAAGTTTAAATAGTAAACAAAACTTGTTAGTTTATCTTCAAACCTCTACACTTCAATTGCAGAATATGTATACTTGCTTATTCACACATTAAAACTGATCAATGAATACTTTGAACTTAAAAAAAAAATACTTTCATTGATCAAGATCTTAGTGATTACATTTTATTTCTTTAGGCAGAGTCTGTAGAAGGGCCAGGTAGCCTCCGAATTCATCCTTTCCTAGAAAGGTGAAATATCCAGTGAATGCCCCTACAGTCAATCTCTGTATGAGAAATAGTTTGTTCTCACAATTTTAGATCAGGTTGGTATCGGAGATCAAGGTTTTTCTGAAGAGTTTGTGAAATTTGTGCAAGTAAATTGTGTTATTCTACAAAATTTGATGCTTACTAGGCTGAAATTGCAAAGAGGGGAAGGTAAATTAGTTAGAGAACAAGTTAATCCTCAACCAAGGAGGGTTAGAGTGCCATTACATCCACCTTCCATTTCATCCTCAATAGCCTTAGAATCAGCCACAAACATGTCATCCAGAGAAGGAGAAGTACATGAGGAAATGGATCCCAAAGAAGAAGAAAGAGTCTTTAGAAAAGCTTTCTTGGACTTGACTGAGATGGTTAGGGTCCTATACCAGGAGAGAAATGATAGGATTGCTGGAGAAGGGTCTAGAAACCAAGGAGAAGAAGGAGATTCTTCAGGAGGGTAGAAAGACAAAGATGAGTCTAAGAAAGGGAATGGAGGAAATGGTGATCGTTCATCTCCATCGTCATCCTCTTCCTCCACATCATCCTCTTCAACTTTTGTTAATCAGTCACACAAATCAAAAAAATCTCTTAAAAATCCTTTGTTAAAGCTTGATGTGAAGTTTGAGTTTCCAATGTTTAATGGTGATGTGAATGCAGAAAAATTGGATAACTGGATTAGACAGCTGGAAGTCTATCTAAGAATCCAGAATTTGCATGATGATGACACAAAAATCCAATTAGCCTCTTTGAGAATGGATGGAGAAGCTTTGGTTTGGTGGGAAGCCAAGACTAGAGAGGAGATTAAAAAGCATGGTAAGATAACTCTAACATGGAATGAGTTTATTACTGCTATTAAGAAACAGTTTTATCCTCTTGCTCATATTCAGAAAGAAATCATGAATTGGAAAAATTTTAGGCAACTTAAGGGTCAAAATGTGCAATATTATACCCAAGAGTTTAGAAGGAGAGCACTTCTACTTGGAGTAGACTTACAAAGTCAAGACACCTTGTTAAAATACATACGAGGTTTGCACAATTATCTGCAACATACTATTCTATTGTTTAATCCTACCAGCTTAGATGAAGTCTGTGTGTAGGCTACACATTTAGAAGCTAGAGGAAAGAATATTTTTGATGAGGATAGTAATTTCAAAAACAAAGGAAAGAAGAGAGTTGCAAATTCAAGAAAAGACAAAGGAAAGTTCTTTTGCAAGAACTGTTCGAAGACAAGTCACGATGAAGATCATTGCTGGAAGCTTCATCCTGAACTGAAACCAGAAATATTCAAGAATAAAAACAAGACCAAAGAAAAGGAGAAAACTGTTGCAACAGTTGAGCAAGACTTAGGGTTAGACTCAGGAGATGAGACAAAAAGCATAGGCATGGTTTTAAAGAACATTAAGGGGAAAGAAGTGGTGCAAGACACAATTCCTAGTTCTAGTTCTTTGAATTGTCACAAAGATACTCATGATGAAAAGAGGAGGATAGAGCTTTTCCATGTGAGGGTAATTTCAAAGCATACCAAAATTGACACACTATTTGACAGTGGGTCACAAGCGAATCTTATATCTGAAGACTTGGTCAAGCAGCTTAAACTTGAGACCATTCCACATCCGAAGCCTTATCCACTTGGATGGATATGTAAGGATGCCAATTTGCAAGTCTCAAGAAAGTGCATATTGTGCTTTGCAATAACTGCACACTTTATTGACACAGTGGAACTTGATGTGGTGCCGCTTGATATCTCAGGTATTGTTTTGGGAAGTCCTTATTTGTTTGACAGGAAGGCCATCTTTCATCGCCATGAAAACAAGTATCACTTGTTCAAAGATGGTAAAGAGTACATTGTGAGGGCTCACAAGAAGAAGCTGGAATCTTCATTACTCCATGCAGGTCAATTAAAAAGACTGGTTAATGCAATTCAAAGTCTAACTTTGTTGATGTTGAAACGACCAGATTTTGAGCATTTGCCTTTTTATGATGTTGCTAATGATATGTCTCAGTTTGATAACAGTTTGTCTTTGAAAAAAGATGATGTTATGTTGCACAAATTACCTTTTGGGTCAGCCAATGCAGTGAATGAAGTGTCAAAGCAAAGCAGTGCAAGCAAGAAGGACACAAAATTCAGCATGGGAAAAAGATGGTTTCAGAATGGTGCAATTCGCCATGGGAACAGTTTGCAAGGTGAAATTCATTTTAAGTCTTTCTGGAAGTTTGATCAATGTAGAGAAAGTTTTTTTTTCTGCAAAGTACAATTTTTGTTCTGCAAATTTTAATCATTTGCATCATGACTCAGTCAATCTTAGCAATGGTAGATCAGTTGATTCCAGAGACAGGTTAACATTTTCTCAAAAGCTTCAGTTGATGAAATCGGGTAGATTTTAGTTGCTCAAAGGTGGAAGAGCGGAGAATCAGTCTCCACATCATCATTTTCAGTAATCAGAAAGCTTTTGAGGGTCCAAAAGCTTCCCATTTGGGAGGTGTGATCAGGAGATCAAGTCTCTTGAAGAAAAATGCTCAAAAATGAAGTTGCTCAGAATGAGAGGCCTTTTGATACGAATTTTTTTTTGATTTGGGGGTATTGGATCATTCTGGAGCTATTGGGAGTGTTTGCAGAGCCATCAGGGTGCTCTATCAGAGAATTTACCAGCGTTTTTGGTCGTGGAGCCACTAGGGCCTAAGGAAAGAAGAGCTGTTTTGGACTATCTTCATCCAATGGAGGTGTTTGTTTAGTCATTTTATACTGATTTGAGCCTTCTGAATCTTAATTTGCAGTGTATTTTTCCATTTGAGGCTTCTATACATTTGTATTCACATTTTGAGCATTTAATCAAAGAGGAAAAAGCCTAATTAGAGGCTTTTGGACCCAGCGGAGGTAGCCCAAGAGAGGGGTGAACCGCTTAAACAATTATTTGCTGTCATACTGTATAATTTTGCTGCATATTTTCAGATTCTGCTCCTATAAACAGTAAATATTTATAAGAAAACTTTTCCCAAGCTGGTTTAAACAGAGAACAAAACTGATTAGTTCATCTTCAAACCACTACACTTCATTTGTAGAATATGTATACTTGTCTATTCACACATTAAAGTTGGATCAATGAATACTTTTCACTTAAAACAAATACTTCGCGTAGATCTAAGAGGAAGCTGTGTATCTACAACAATATTCAAATAATTTCAAAAATATTCAAAAATATGCAGATCAGATCTGATTTGAACAATACATAGATCCTTCTTCAATGGATCTTCAAATTGAAGGGCAGATCCCCAACACTTGAAAACCAACTCTCCAAGTGATGTGCCAAAACACCCTGTAACAACACCTACAGTAATAACATATTTATGGAAGAAATACTACATTGTAGGGTTTATAACATGGTTGGCCACATGCCAAGATCAGAAAATGAAGGTCCAATGATCCAATACTCTCTTGCCAATGGGATAGAATCCTTCCCCACTGAAAACGAGCACTGAAATGGTCTAGATCTGAGTAGATCTAGCCTCCAATTGCTGCAGCTTTCAAAGACAACCAAACCCTCAATAGGATCTACGTTGTAGTTGGAAGAAGAAGCTTAGCCTCAGGATAGATAGTGGACTTTGCAATACAAGTCTCTCCTAAGAGCTAGTCAATGGGAAGAGGTGGGATTCCTGATCAAGAACACCTAGTGCTAAACAACACTATTTTCAGCTAAACAGCAAGAGAATGATATATGTCTAAATAGAAAATATATTCAGAAATATCATCATCATCAACAACCTTCTCATGATGCCATTTTCTTCCTTTTATAATTTAAGAGCTTGTAAACCCTAAACCACCTTCAATGAAATAAATTCTTTCACACAAGCCATATCCATCTAAAACTGCGCGGTGCCTCATTGATGGCCACTCCTCCAGGAAAACGATATAGATTTGGTAAAGGTTGAGCCAGTTAAAACATCTAGCCTCTTTCGCACCTAAGGGTGCTTATTTAAACAACCAAGATTTAGCCTTTTTACATTTGGAATTGATTTATTCACTGCTTAGGAGTATTATGGACCTCCTTTACACTTTTATTCTTCAAGAAAAGAAATAAAAGAAAATTGAATATTCCAATTAGCTTATGACTAATTAGGAATATTACAGTTGAGTTACTAGTCCCTGGAGCTAGGTTTGATAAATTATATTAATCCATGTGACAATTGTGTGATGAACTGTTCTATATTCATAACACCTTTGTTGTTTTGAAAAAACACTTTTTAGTCGCAGTCATACACACCATTTTTTATACTTGGGGAATGTGCATAAAGTGAAAATTTGATTTTTATTCATTATTGATCAAGCCTGTATAATTTATTTTATGAGTTAGTATGTGTCACACATGTTTTTATGTGTAGTACTAATTTTTCACCCCCTCAACAAATCATCTAGATTTAGAAAAATTTCAGTTACAAAATGATCCCATTTAGGCCAAGAGCGCATGAGCACACTTTGAAGCCTTGATGGGAGGCCCTTCCTTTTTTGGAACTGTTCCTTATGCTATCTTTGAGAATTAGGTGCACTCTAAAAGCATGAAGCCTATTCCATATTTTGAAATGTGCCTTCCAAAATTAATAAGTCTTCCTAGAGCACACTTATTTGACTCGAAGAACTACACCCTACTTGAGCGCACTAGCGCACCATAAATACCCAAAGCTCATTCCTTCAACCTTACCTTTTGTGTCGTGTGGCCTCTTAAAATACTTGAGTGCACTGGAACACCATGAAGGCACAAATCCATAGCCCTTAGCATTCAACGGTGGTTTCTATGCCCTTCTTGATGCCCCTTAGGTGCATGAGCACACCCTGAAGGCACGAAGCCTTAGTTGTCAGCCTTCGAGAGCTCACCCTACACTCTCCCTATTTCCATTGAACACATAGTGCACTTGGGAAGATCAAATATTTCCCCTTCATCCTTTGGACTTGTGACATGCAACCTAACTTGACTCCTTTTTTCCCTTGGGAGTAGGAGTGCATGTCTAAGCCTTAGTTATCCTCCTCCCAAGTTCTTCACCATTTCTGAGCTCACCGTTGCGCCCTAAAGATTCTGTGAACACTTTAAGCACACCAAAAAAGGCATGAGAGTAAGGATATTTCGATTATTTGTCATAATTACATAACTTGGTCTAGGTGCAGAGTTAGGTAAAGTGTGTTTCTTTTCTAATGTACATTTGTAACTTATGATTTGATGATCATGATATGTATTGATCTGATGGTTCACTCTCTCCTCGATATTACTGACACATGATCCGTGGCTTAATGTCTGATTAGTCCATGATCTCTATTTAAAGAGCGTGGAGGGTCATTTGTCTTGTAACCGTTTATGAGAGAAACATATGTCAATTTTCTTTTTTTATATTAATAAATTTCCTGAAGTGGCCACATTGGCTTAGGTCGTGGACTATTTCCCTCTTTGAGGGTTTTAACCACATGATATACTGGTGTATTGATTTGTGATTTTTTTGCGAGCGGTGACCTTTGGTGTTTGATCTAAGGAACTTAACCTATAAATTTCTGCAATGAATAGGAAAATTTTCATAAAACATGGTATATTAAGATATTTTCAGATTGATAGTTGATTTTAATGAGTGATTGAAGAAATAGGTATTCTAGGGACCTCATGGAAAGCACACATGAGGAAGATAGGGCAAGGAGGATGAACAAAGGAAGCATGAAATGAACCAAAAACACACTTAAATATTAATGATTGAAGCACCCCAGAGACACCAAGATTGAAGAAATTTTGGGGGGTTTAAGTGCCATGATTAGAAGATGAACAAGGGACAAATAAGTGGTAGCTATGTCACCACTAAAGCCAGTCCATTTCATCAATCACTATCAGTATCAGCTCCCCAAGTTAGTGACCTATATACTTAAATCATATGATGATGTGGAAGTCAAGATATATTATTGTAATCATTGTAAAATAAACAAACTAGAAGTCCAAGAGTCATGTAATTCCAAAGGAGATGTAATACCAAAATTCATATGTAATTCCAATTTTTTTTGGAATTTTGATGGTTGTAGAATTCCAAAGGTCACTAGAAGATAGAAAGTGAAGAATCGCGAGGATATGAAACATTACTCCTAAAGTTATAAATAGGTCCTCATTTCTCATGTAATGGAATTTTAACCTCAATGGATTCCCCCATAAGTCATAAGAGAGATAAGTCAGTACTTTTGGAGAGAAAGTAGAGGCTGAAATGCTCCACTATTGGAGCAATTGATGTTCATTGTATTAATGCATCTTGTATATTTTTCTTAATATTTGAATCTTGATGGCCACCACATTTTCATGCATGGATTATGAATGTTTTTAAGACTATTCTGTGAATGTTTATGACTCATTTTTTCTTTCACTAGTTGTTGAAGTTTAGAAATATCTCTCTTTTACCATCCTTTTTTTCCATTTCATTTTACCTTTTTTCTACCAATCTAAAAAAACTTTAGCATATTAAGATCAAGGTCAATATATATAAGGAATCATTCATATTTTAATTATCTGATTTTAGTGAAATTATTACAAAATTATCCTGCAAATACCGATTTTTTTTCATTCTGCAATTGATAACCATTTCTGCAGCGGAATGCCTTGTTAAATAGGTCGTGGCGCTACAAAAGAATAAAGAATAATGTCAAAATATTAAATTTGGCTTCCATATGGTTATCCACCTACTGGGATTTCATTGCAAGTGAAGCAAAATGAGAAATATTAAAGTAAAAGGTTGAGTCAAACTAGGAAACTGCATGTTGCAGTTGCACACATGAAACAGAGAATGAAGCAAGTGAGGAACTCAACTTATAAAGCAAGAAATATCTTATGAATTTATTTTTCAATAGAAAGTCATAACAAGATAGGACTATTAGTTATCAATTTCATAGGTGTCAATTTTATTTACAGTTTATCGACTTAAACCTCTTATGAAGTCATTTTTATTATTTATAAAAATAACATTGAGCGAGACAAAGAACATAGTTGTCGCTATTATTATTAAGTTTACAATATTTCTGTGGACTAGTTGATACGTTTTTATCTTAATAAGGGTTCCTTTTACCTTCTTAATCCATGCGTAAAGGGGTTTTTTATTGATTAATCAACCCTACACTTTGGGAGGGTCCCTTGCGAGTTGTGAGGTTTTGTTTGAAGTTTTCACCATTAGCATTATCACTCTTACTTGCAACTTTTTCTTTATCGTTACGGTCATTCGATTCTATTTCAAAGTACTCATAAACCAGAAAATATAAAAAAGTGTTACTCATAAAAATGCATATTTTTTTATTTTAATTAGTGTTTATCATTCGATTTTTTCCTTAGTTACTTGTTTAATAATTGAATTTCCATTTATTTTGAGTTATGATATGCTAAAATTGAAGTTACATTTTAAATTTTTAATTGTGCACATTAGTAATCACTCTCAAATTGGATTTTCATAAGATTTCATTATCACTTCCTTTTAAAGAAATTCTACTTTGAATAGATTAATATTTATTTATCAATTTCTTACATCATTTAGATTAATTTTTTTCCAATTACAATTTAGTTTAAAGATTTATTGTAAGTAATTAGTGCATAATAGGTTTAATTTCATAGAATTAAAATCAAGGTATTCCCGTTTCATGATTTGATTTTCAAGCATTTATTTTGGATATTCTAAGTGTGTATTTTTCTAATATAGATAGACATTACCTTACAAGCTTGATTTACTTAGCTAAGACTCTATATTGAAATAACCTGTTCATTTTTAGTTTCAAAAATTTTGTTGAAGCATTCATTGATTGTTATAATTAGTTTCATTTTTTTAGACCATTTAATTTACAAAAAAAATCCTAGCATATATAGTGCACACACATTTCATAGAAGCAATAAATACAATTAATTTACCAAACACCAATACTAAGGGAGTTGAACTATTTAGGTTATGTTAGTACTTATCTTATTGAAAATGTCCTGTAATTTTTATAATGACCATCACATTTTTAGAATTTTTATGATGTTATATGAAACATTCATGTTAACGTGTGTCTTTATTATGGTGGTACTATTGCCTCTTTCTTAGAGGGTCACTTTCTCTCCCATCTGGAGTGGAAGAACCTTGATTCACCTACAACCAAACATTCACCAAGAAAACTTCGTTACTTTACGAAGGCACATATGTGATTCTCTTTCTTGCTGATAGCTAAAGCCAAGACATATATTTAAGTAAACGTAAGATGAGCCATATCCTGAATGGGACTCCTACACTAAACGGTGTGAGGCCTAATTAGGGCTGCATATCAAGGATACCCCATTAACTGTTGGAAAGTCCAACACTATCAACATTTCTAGAACTGGTAGCAAGAGTTTTATGGATGATAACTCCACCCACCCACACCATACTTCTTCCAGATAAGGAAAAAAGTTCCCAACTCCTCTTCGACTCATATTCCTAAAGTAGGCATATCATCTCAACCTGAGCCATAAAAAACTGGTGAAGTTTCCAACGAGCACATTTGAGAAATTTAGCCTATAAATGGAAATAATTCCCGGGGCACATAATATTCCTTATTTTCCAAAGAAGAAAGAAATAAATCTTAGCGAAATAATTTTTTCTACAATGGAAGATTTCGTTTTCACTACCCTTAAAGAGTTAGCGGAGTCTATAGAAAACAAAGAAAAACTATAGAAAACCCCACTATACAATGAGGGGGATGAGGATGCCATTTTTCTCTAATATAACACTCTCCATGGATTTGGTGGTCATAGAGAATATTCCTTAGATTCGAAACAAGAGGAGAAGTATCATGAAATAAGCATGGCATATCATGATCTGGATTAGATTTCTCAAGGCTCACTCTCTCTTTCGGATATTTTACATAAGATGCCAAGATACTTGGAAATTTTTCTTACGAAATATGACCTTGACAAGGTGACGAATGTGGGGGATCATTTGGATAACTTATATCTACACATGTAGATTATCAAGGTATATATGATGATGTTTCACAAAATGAGAAGGGGTTTGAAACGGTTCACCATAATGGTTGATGATGGAAACACCCCAGTGATGTTATTAAATATGTTAGGGAATGTAAACATGGATAAGAAATAAAAGGTTAAATATTTTAATTGGAGGTTCAATCCCATATTGAACAATTTTCCCATAGATATGAAACCTCATGACTGCATCATAATTTATTATTACACTTATGCCTTTCCAACAAGCAATGTGTAGGTTGTGAAGAGAACTACGAAAGAATATTTTGCATAAAATTTGAAGAATTTGTTGTTGTTGAGAAGTACATGCATGAATTTGGAGTCATTTTGGACAATGAACCATATAAATACTCCAAGGATATAGGAAAAACATCTTAGGCCTCTTTGAACAAGGCCAAGGATAAAGAAGCTACTGATATGGAAATCTTGACCTGGACTATCAAGATTGATCTATCCAATTATTTGGTATAATTAAAAAAAAGGAAAAGCGAGACTACTATTAGCGACAAGCTTCCAAAATTCAATTTCCTAAGAAGGACCAACAACAATAGCAGCAACAACAACAACTATGGTAATCAGTTGGCTAAGTCTGCACAGACCTTGAATGTCGTGTTGAATTTCAAATGTATGGGCATGGACCAATACCATTCTTTTCATCAGGAATACCATTTAGAACATACATGCCCGTAATGGGATTATGACATGAAAAATATTTTTGTGCACATTATTCACTCAATCCTTTTAGAGGAGCAGACAAAGCATAAGGAAGAAGCTAAGGTAGCTGAAGAAAATGCAAGTTTAAGACACGTAGTAAATAATTTCAGTTTTGTGTTCACTGGTGATAATAAAAAAGACAAATAACCACCATTGAATGAGTCCCTGGCTTAGAAACAAATCAGTTAACAAAAACTGAGAATTTAGGGGCCTGTTCATGACCAAGAGTTGACAAGGAAAAAAATTAAAGGATAATATATTCAGAAAAATCACATCACATGTCGACCTAGCTCATAACAAGTCTAGAGAAATTGTTACAACAAATAAGACTTTTTTCAAAGTTAAAATAAAGTCTACCATTACGAAAGTAACAAACAAGGTGGTAAGCCCTAGTATTGAACCAAGAGTGTTGCAACTACCAAGGGATCCTCAACTCTATTTATCAACATGATGTTTGTACAAAATTTGAGGTGAAACTGCTGGATGCATAGTAGATGGGATTCTACTCATGCCACCCTAAACTAGGACATAAAATCAATATGTTCTCCAATACCTTTCTTCGTATTGAATTAGAATGAAAAATAACTAATGAAGATGCAATTTCTAAGCTACCTATAACTAAGAAAATTAAAATTCCATTAACTTCAACATGCAAATGTTATTGAAACAATTCATGAAAATCCAAGAGCTAAACTACTTGCAAAAAAGAAACTATATTATCCATCCATCTGGTTATCATATCTACTTGCAGAAAAGACTCGAATACTCTTGCATATCCTATCAAAATTTAATTTAGAACTTCATGTATCATCTAACTATCTCACACTTGAATATAAATCAATGTCCTACTTGTAGAAAATATGTGATGAAAGAACTAACAATCTTATGTTTTTCCAGTGAAGGAAAATTAGGGTTTGCAGTGGCCTAGGTGCTTCCCTTGATCACGAAATCATAGTGGGGGGGTCAAAAACCCTCTAATTAAGTGCAATTTGTAGTAAAAATCAAAACTGAAGGAAGAAACATGTCCTACAAGTGTGCTACAAGAGGCTGCTATTGGAGGTCTATATTGCTACAAGAGGGCATATAATTCTACAAGAGGGCTATTGAGAAGGTTTAAGAGATGAAAATGATGGTTTAAGGGTGTGGGAAGGTGGATGTAAGTCTAGGAAAATGAGTGAAGGGTGGCCAAGCTCAGAGCCTCTTCAAGGCATGTCTTACAGAAGGAGGGATGTCTTGGTGGTCCTAGGAAAATTATCTCATTAAACATAAATTTTAGGAAACAAATTGCAGTTCATCAGAGTAAGTGAGGGCCAATATGGAGGTGGTGAATGTGCCCTTGTCTATAGATCCAAAATTCCCTCCAATAATCACATGCATGCATTAATTTATCATTGACAAAATGAAACAAATAGTAGTGGAAAATATGAGTTGAATGTGAATGATATATAATCTATTCCAAAACTATGATTTAGTCAACAAACCAACTTATAGGATATAACAAGGACATGAAAAATAAGATAAATAAAACTAATATTCTTCCAATAAATAATAAACACAATGATTTTTGGTTGTGGTTGTAAATCCTTTGGTTCATGCTCCCATGAGAGAGATGAGCCAGCCTATTAGGGGAATTTTGAGGTCTAAAATGGGCCTCCTAAGGAAATAATAAAATAATAACTAAACCAATAAAATAATATTTATGAATTTTCAATTCACATTTTTCACCAAAATCCATGTAGCTATGGTTAAATTCAATTCAAAAGTTGTACCCAAAAAAAATAAAAATTGTATTGATGTGACTATAAATAAGAATGAGACTTTCAACAAAAATTCATTATCATTGCACAAATAATGCATTTTTAATTTGTACTTAAATAAATTAAAATAAAATATAAATCTAAATTCATAAATTCTTAATTATAGAATATACTATTAATTAAAAGTTATATTATTTAAATGATATAATAACATGTAATTAATATACTATATAAAAATAATATAATAAAATATATTGTTTTATGTATGAATTTCATAATACATATTGAATTGATTTGATTTATAAATAAATATTTGAAAATATACAAATATAATATTTATTTAAAAGTGTGTAAATACATGAAGATTATGTAAGGATATGCATTGTTTATTTCAAAAAATATGAAATGAAAATAATAATATTTAATTCAAAAAGTGTGAAATGACATTTATTATGAGTACTTTACTTTACGACTTTAAAAGTACTTAGAGCAGTACCATGGTTAACCATGAGTTTTTATCCACCATTGAGAATGTGATAAATAAGTACCTTTAACTCAAGGAGTGCCACCTCAACCATTAGGGATGATGTGATCCCCTAAAATGTGATTGGTTCTCATAAAGTGAAATTTTATTGTACATTTTCCTTAGGAGGCCCATTTTAGACCTCAAAATTTCCCTAATCTAAGGCTGCAATCACAAATTTTTATGGATTATTCTGTACTAAAATGCAACAAACTAAGCAATAATCTGAAACTAAAAGAGATACAAGTACATAAGAGGAATCTAAGCCACTGTGTTGATCCCAAAGCCAAGAGCCTTAGCCCTCTAGAACTAACTCAGTGATGAATCAATAAGCAACTTCTCATTATCATTAAATCAAGGTCTAATACATCAAATAACAATAAAAAATAACAATGCCAAGTGTCTAAGCTCAATAGTTACCTAGATGAAAACAAAACTAGAATCCTAATGAGCTCTTCTACATGATTATTTATACAAGAGGGTAGTTACTAGAATCTCCTTATAAAATAGGAATATTCATCTCCTACAACTCGATAATGGTGGAAATTTCTCCTCATTAATTTCACTTTCTTGGATGCCAATGACCTCTAGCTAATGAGAGAGAGTGTGTTGTGATATTGAGATGAGTGAGGGAGTTAAGAAGGTGGAGAACCTCCTAGATTATCCCCTTGATGTTTAATCTGAGCCCCTACATATAAGTTATCTCACAAATTGCTCCATTTCCTGCAATTAAACCATATTAGGCTACATGATATGACAAATATATTTTATCCTCCTCACAAAGCATAATATAACAAAAAATGTAAATAAATGTGAGAAATAGATAGTTATAAATTTGGAGGATGGAATTGTGACCCTTTATAATGTACTGATTGATGAGTCTCATCATCACCCTATACTTAAATTATTTATCATCCTTTGAGAAACCTTAAATATCCTGTTATACATCTATATTTTTTGGTCATCTAACCTATTATCATTAGATAGACCCAAGTACACCATGTAAGACCAATTTTACCCTAAGTAAAATTGCTTTCACTATGTAAAATAACTTAATAAACCACATTTATTAGGTTGTTTATGGTCTAAACAGGAAACCCCAAAAGGAAATATTAAACAAACCTATATTTGTTTGATTTTCCTCATGGAATAATTAATTAAACCATAATTTAATTATTATTCATAGTCATGTTTAACCCAAAACAAAGAAATTAATTAGATAAACCTTTATTTATCTTATTATTTTCTAGGAATAATTATTTAAATCTTATTTAGATAATATTCCTTGTTAAATATGACCAAATCACCCACAAATAATTAAATAAATCATTATTTATTTAATTATCCTTCAACTACTTCCTTAAAAAGATAAATAAATCATTTATTTATTTATTATTAACAAATAAAGGGATTTGACCCAAGTCAAATACTTTTTCCCTCCAACAAATATAATAAAATATTCCATAAAAGATGGATCTAGATTTGGTTAACATTATTTTAATCATGCACCAAGATCTAGAATGACCCAATATTTTGTTATAAATAGGAGGGTTTTTCCTACCATTCTTCACCTTTTGTTGCCTATTAGATCACTCGGGATCTATACACTTGGTCACATTTTTCCACTATTTTCTGTGTGAGCTCCCTTTGAGTTCCATTCTTTGTCTGGGTTTTCTACACCAACAAGAGAGAGAGATTCTAGATCTTAAGTGCTGAGGACTTCCAAGAACCCATCCCACTGAGGAGAATTGGATACGCCTTCTTGTTTTCCTCCCAGGTGCCCTTAATACAAAAATTCTTTCAAAAATTGTTCTTGTCTTGTCTATTGGTATATGGAGCAAACCCTTGTTTTTACTGCTTAATGTCTTCCCATGCATAGATCCGGTTTTTTGCAATGCTTTTCTTGTTCAACTAACCACAGATCTGAAGATATTGGCAGCCAATTTTGTTGTTAGGGATATTAGTTATGCGTAGCTAAAGTGGTCCTTTTTTGTACACTTCGACAAAGGATTCATACTAACAATTGGCGACTCCACACGAGTTTTCAATGACGACCGCTGTCGTTTTTCATATTCCTGCATATCCAGCTACTTCAAACCCTAGGGTTTCTTTTTAGCTTTTTTTTTTCCTATTTTTATGTTGTTTTTCTCATGTAAAACCCTAAAACATTAAAATTTCTAACTTCCGCATGTTTCTGGCCCTATTGCGCAGGTGACCGACATCAGCCGCAACTGAGACGACAAATTTTCTGCAACTCACCGTCGAGACAACCTAATTGGATTTCACACTTCAGCCCAAAAAAATTGTCATTCACCCTCCGGGTCGCACTTTTCAGCCTTCTTCTCATGGGACCAAGACTCCAAAATGTGGTCGTGAACTCGCGACCGCCAATTTTTCAACCGTTTTTCTCGCAATTTTTTCCGGTTTTGCCGGAGCTTCCTGCCGTGTTTTCTAGCCTCCGTCTTAGCCCTTGACCTCGGGTCTCGACTCTATTTTTGCTCATATAAGTGGGAACATAGCCCCCTAGGGCTTCAGTACCCTCCACTTTTTGTGGAAGAGTTTTTATCTGTTTCAGGTCTGTTTTTTCAGAGTTTCAGCCCCCCTTTTTCCAGATCTGATACCTCCTTTTCAGACCTCTTTTAATCAGCTCTTCTCCCTTTCAAATCACCTCCTGAAGATTTGTTTGGATCTAATTTTAGGGCCTCCTCCTTGCCCCTTATGCTTTTTGCTGATTTCCTCCTTTTTTCCAGCCACCTTGCCTCTGCCTCTTGGCTGTGATCTGCACCTCTTTTCAGCAGCTTTTCCCTTTAGATCCCTGTCCCTTTCGACCCTAGATCTATTGGCCTCTTTTTAATGCGTTTTGACTAGATTTTTTCCCTCTTTTAGATTAGTTTTGAGAGACCCGCCTTTTTGGGTTGAATCGATGCAATAGTAGCTGTTAATTTTCTGTTATTTCAGCATTATATACTGTTTTTGCAGCATTATTTTCAGTTACGCAGCACACTTTTTCTCTTGCTCTCAAAATGAAAAGGGTTTAAAAATTAAAATTAACGCACGCCACACACTCACCCTAAGCGAAGAAGAGCTTGGTTTACACCGCCAGGCAAAGACTTTAAAATCAATTGACACTGCACCTATCTGCCCTTGTTTCGACATTGTAATCACTTGATTCTGCACCTCCTTGCCCTTGTGGTCGTTCTTCTTCCCCTTGTGCCGTGATTGTGTTGTCATCATTGCACCCCCAAGGCGCACTTCCCGGAGACTTCTTGGCCTTCACCCTCAGTTTCCGGTCGATCGACCTGCTCCGTCCCGCCGTCGTTGAGCCAGTCCTCCTCCGAGTCCGCACTTTGAATCCTCTCCTGATTCTTTGGGTTCTCCTTTTCCTTCTGGTTCTCCCCCTGTCACCTTCACTATGTCTAGTCCAGGGCCTAACGCTAGCGATGCTCCCGGCCCTAATGCCGGAACTACTACTAGCGGAACCGCCACAGGAACTACCTCAGCCACACCCTTGCGGTCGTACATCACAGGCCTTAGCCTCCCCGATTTCAATCAGTTGATCAATGACCCTATCCGCCACGATGTTGGTTGGCCTACTATGCCAACCAAGCTCCCCTCCGACATCCCTAAGTTCGAAGGCCTTGCTGGAGAAGATCCAACCAACCATGTCCGATCTTTCCACATGTGGTGTTCCTCCAACTCCATTACCGATGATTCCATCCGTCTTCGGTTGTTCCAATGCACGCTTACCGGCGAAGCTTCCAAATGGTATGTTGACCAAGCCCCCTCTTCCCATACCACCTTTGCGACCATTTCCCAAGCCTTTTTATCTTACTTCCAGCTCCCTCTCCGATACGATACTGGTACGGAGCTTTTGACCTCTTTCAAGCAAACCTCTTCAACCCACCTTTCTGCTCATGTCTAGGAATGGCGACGAAGACAAAGCTTATGTCGAGCTCCCCCCTTCGAAGATTAGATCTATATGGACTGGTTCCTTCGCTCTCTCTTAGCTCCCATTGGCAAAGATGTCGCCTCCCATTTTCCTCAAACCGAAGAAGCCGCTCTCCAAATAGCCTTGAAATATGGCTCCGATTCAGCTCGACCAAGGCGTTTATACCCGTCCTCTTGACCTCCCCAGCCCGATGGCGCCAACGCCCCCTAGGGGCATCTCATTGGCCGACTCAGATTGGGCTGGAGCCCCTTCTCATCCGTATGCTCCGCTCCCCCTCCCATGGGCTATGGCCTCCCTGAGGGAGGGCCAGCGCACCCCACACACTTCCCCTCCCCGAGAGCATGTGGGTAGTAGAACGGCATGCCTCCTCCTTTTGCCCAACCTCCTCGCTTACCTCAATTTTTCCCACCCCAACTATTACCTTTATTCGTACCGAGCCCCAGCCTCAAAGATATGCGCTTTCCATCTCCCTTGCCTCCTCCAAACCCGCGTCAACACCTCTCCACTTCCGTGGCAAGTATTTGCACATAGTAATACTCGATTAATCCCTTCTTCTCAAAGAAGGTGGAGAGGCAATCCAAACCAATCTGCCCCTGGTACTCGTGGACCCAATCCTCAAGGTGTTGACCCTAACACTGCCAACCAGCAACAGGGCACTCAGCCCAAGCCGGACAGGCCGCTTCGCACAAATAAGCCTTGTTTGTGTTGCGGTGTTTATGGTCATTACACCCACGATTGTCCCCTCTTACCCCAGATGCGGCAGATGTGGGAGTCTCAAGCCACATTGCGCGGACAACACGCCTCCCCTCATGCTCCTCCTAATGTGGCCACTACCCAACCAACTGTGTTTACTGATCCTTTCCCTCAGCAAGGATTCATGGCTACCCAACCGCCTGACAGCCAGGTCGCCACTCCACCTTCCCTTTCTGGTTCCTCCGATTACCAGATCCTTATGATGAACTCTGATCCTTCCCCAACCGTCGACCTTCACCTTCAAACTCGGTCTCGCCAGTACCCCAAGCCTCCCGCTCAGTCTGCCCCCGAGTCCCCTTCTTCCGGTTCTACAGAGCCTCTTTCGACAACCAATGGTCCCTTACATATCCCTCAACCCAAATTTGAGGTCCATACCAAGATTCCTAAAGGACCGTTACGTCGAAATGCTGCTTCTGGTCGAACTGCTCATTCGTATAGCATAGTAGATGATTTGGCGCAATCTCCTGCTGCCATTTCCACACTGGAACTCCTCCAGTCGTGCCCTTCCCAAAAGAAGGCTCTACTATCTGCCGTGGGTGCTGTAGATCCTGCTGATGACCAAATGATTGTGTTCGACGCCCATCAATCAGACCATCCTCCTCTTCCTGCTTTCGTCGCCTTCTAAATCCCAGTCAAAATCTGGAACGCCAACGTTTCTCGGTGTATAATTGATGAGGGGGAATCCACCTATGTGATGTCCGCTTCAGTTTGGAAGAAACTCGGATCTCCTGAGCTGGCCCCTTCCACGATCACCCTTCGAGCATGGGATGACCACGCCTCCCAACCCATTGGCCTTTTTCGTAATTGTCCTATCACCCTTTCCGGTAAGACCGTTTACATTGACGTCGAAGTCATTGACGCCCCTCTAGACTACAATATTCTATTGGGGCGGAGCTACACCTATGCCATGTCTGCTGTCCCATCCGCGGTTTTTCGCAAGATGTCTTTCCCTCACAATGGAAATATAGTCATGATTGACCAGCTGTCTTACCATGAGCCGCCGTCTCAGACCTCTCCGGAGATGACCATCTCTTCTGTAGCCAATAAGAAAACTGTCAATTCCTTGACCAGTGTCTCCCCCGGCATCTACAAATATTCCTCCCTGCTTGGAACTTTTCCTGGTCTCCCCCCTCCTCATCTCTCTGATCCCATCTTATTGAATGTTTGCATGATGCAATCGTCTCGGGCTGCCCTTAAGCAACCCGCCTCGGCTAGTCAGCAACCTCAGACACAACCTCGCCCACTACAACCCGCTCCTAGCCCTTTCTCTCCGCTAGCCAGACCTTCTCCTTCTGGACCTTCTCCTACAGCTGGTGTCCCTGAACCCCTTTATCCCCCTGGATCGGTTGCCCCAGCCCTTAACCATCTCGGAGCCGTCCCTCCTGGACATTATCCCTCTGGTCAGATACCTTTCCTGGCTCCCCCTCCCGGAGTCTATACGGTCCCCGTCATGGCCACCTTCTCTCTCCCTAACCTAACCCTGGGCATACCCATCTGGTACATTGACCCTCCAGCCGCTACCCCACCCGGTCACCCCAAACCCTACCTTGCTTTGACACTGGTTCAACCGGTCCCCCTCGCTTCCTTCGGGCCCCCCGCACCTCCCCGGGACCCTGCCCCTGTGGTGACAGCCCCGGGAAAGAAAGGCAAAGCTCGTAAAGGGGAAACCAATCAGGACCAAGCCGCCTCGACAAACCCTACCCCTTCTCGACCGCCAAAGCACGCTATCCAGTGCGCTTTGTGCGATATTGTCGGTCACGCCACCCATATGTGTCCTGAATTGCCGCACCTCAAGATCCTGGTCAACGAGACGTTTCCCGACTCTGATATCCCCGAAGTCTACGTCACTATCCCGGATTCTATCCCGAAACTCAAAACCTTGCGCACAAATCACCCTTGTGCTTTGTGCGATTTCCACGGCCATTACACCCACCTCTGTCCCCGCCTTGACGAGTATCATTCCTCCTTAGACACGTACCACCAATTCAAGGCTACGCATGACAAGATACCTTCTCACTTGTCTGCGAGTTCTACTTCGATAGGACCAGAGGATATTCCTACTCCCCTTCACATTCCTCCTCCCGCTATCGAACCAACAGAGCCTTCGACCACCATTTTGTACCTATCATCATCCTTGAGAGATAGTTCACCTAACCTTCAACTTGTAGACACTCTTGATTCCCCCTTAGTCAACCTTAGATCTATTGACGTTGCGCATCTGAGCCCTTCTCCACAAGATGACCAGTCACACATCACTACCTCATCGGGTGATCCTTCTTCCTCCAGTCTTCCCATCTTCCAGTCCGATGAAGACATTATGGAAGCCATGACCAACCCTGACTTTCCGTGGGATGATATGCACCATCGCGCATACTTCCTCCCATAGCAGTCCCATGACCAATATGCTGTGGAAACTAAAGACTTCATTCCCAATGCAGTCGATTGGTTCAAAAATCCCATCCCTGCACCTGATGCTTTCGAAGAAGGAAACATGGCCAACATCTCTCCGACCATTAAAATTGACATTTCGGTCAAACCAGGAATCGAAGAATATATCACCTTGGGCGCCCAATGCACCCCGGAAGAAATCGAAGCTTACACTAAGCTTTTCAAAGAATTCTGTGATATTTTCGCCTGGTCCTACTCCGAAATGCCTGGGCTCGATCCCACCATCGTCGAGCATCATATCGACACGTGGCCCGATGCCAACCCAGTCCGACAAAAGTTGAGACCCATTAATCCTTCCAGACGTGATGCTATCAAAGCCGAAATCGATAAGCTCAAGCAGGCTAGTTTCATTTATCCTATTGAATACACCACTTGGGTGTCCAACCCGGTTCCCATCCTCAAGAAACAAGGCACCATCCGTGTCTGCACGGACTTTCGCGACTTGAACAAAGCTTGTCCCAAAGACAACTTCCCCACACCATTTATTGACCAAATCATTGATGAGTGTGCGGGGCATGAGGTTCTATCCTTTATGGATGGTTTCTCCGGATACAACCAAATCATTATCCGTCCTGCTGATCAACTTAAAACCGCGTTCATCAGTTCGTGGGGAACTTTCGCCTACCGGGTCATGCCATTCGGCCTTAAAAATGCCGGCGCCACTTTTCAACGGGCCATGTCTTATTGTTTCCATGAATTAGCTCATATTATCCTTGCTTATTTAGACGACCTCACTGCGCGTTCTAAGCATCGGGCGTAGCACCTACATGATCTGCGTACCATCTTTCTCCGATGTCGCAAGTATAATATCCACCTTAACCCATTGAAATGCGTCTTTTGCGTTCCCGCCGGCCGTCTCTTAGGCTTCATAGTGTCTAAGGATGGTATCACTCTTGACCCTTTGAAAGTTCAAGCCATTCTTGAACTTCCCATTCCACGTACCCTACGCCAGCTCCAAAGTCTCCAGGGCAAAGCTAATTTTCTTCGTCGGTTCGTCCCTGACTATGCCACCACCGCACATGGGTTCCTTAGACTCCTCCGATCCAATATCCCATTTGTTTGGGATACCTATGCTCATGAGTCTTTCGATGCCCTCAAGCAGGTTCTCACATCTACTCCCTTGATCCGCCCTCCCGACTTTGATAGGGACTTCATCCTGTACATCTCCGCTTCCACCTATTCGGTCGCTGGAGTCCTCATCCAGGAAGATGACAATGGTATCGAGCATGTGATCTAATACGTCAGTAAGAACCTAGTAGGACCTCTTGTTTCCTACTCACATGAAGAAAAACTAGCGCTGGCTGTTGTGTTCTCAGTCCAAAAACTTCGTCATTACATCCTCATGCGTTCCACCAAGGTTGTGACTAATTCCAACCCCATGGCTTTCCTATTGAGTCGCCGCATCCTCACTGGGAAGTACGCCCGTTGGGTCGTCATCCTTCAAGAATTCGACCTCGAATTTGTCACACCAAAAAGTAAGAAAGGTTTAGCCCTTGCTGAACTCATTTCTGAATTACCTACCGGAACACAAGATCCTCCAGTTAATGATGATTTCCCTGATGAGCACTTATTCGCCATTACTTCGGACGATCCTTGGTACGGAAATATCCTCACTTACTTGCGAACCCAAAAGTTCACTCTTCACCTTGATCATGACGCTCGATGACGTATCCGACACCAGTCTCCTCGCTACCTTCTTATCGGTGACGACCTCTATCATCGCGGTATAGATACTGTCCTTCGTCGTTGTCTCACGCACATTGAAGCTGAACAAGTCCTCAATGCCTGCCATAGTGGCGCTTGCGGTGGCCACCTCTCCAGTCTTGCTACTGCCCAAAAAGTCATGCATGCTGGGTATTTCTGGCCTTCCCTCTTCAGTGATTGCATTGAAGTAGTCAAACACTGTTCCAATTGCCAACATTTCGCCCCTAAGGCGCGAGCTCCCCCAGCTCCCCTCCATCCAGTCGTCTCAACTGGTCCCTTTTGTAAATGGGCCATTGACTTTATGGAGTGTCGCCCGCCATCCGCTGGTAACCATAAATATATCATCGTGGCAGTCGACTATTTCAAAAAATGGGCCGAGGCTATGCCAACATTTAACAACACCGCAGCTACCGCAGCCCTCTTTTTCTTTAACCATGTTATCGCTTGATTCAGGGTTCTGAAAAAACTGGTCTCTGACCACGGCCGACATTTTGAAGATGAGATATGGCGTGAGCTATCCTCACTTTTGGGTTTTGAGCACCAATATTCCTCCTCCTATTACCCCCAAGGTAATGGCCAAGTTGAAGCAGTCAACAAAATCCTCAAGACTATGCTTCAACGAATGGTGAATAAGCACAAAACCAATTGGCATCTTATGCTCTTCCCTACCTTGTGGGCCTATCGAACCTCTGTTAAAACCACCACCGGGTTTACTCCTTTCCACCTCGTTTTTGGAGAGGAGGCAGTCTTACCGATCGAGTGTGAAATTCCTTCCCTGCATCTGGCCGTTGAACTTCTCCCTGACACCCAACCTCTAGAACAATGACTTATCATGCTTGAGCGCGCCTCCGAAGACCGTCGTGTTGCCTTGCAAACCATGGAAGCGGCCAAGAAACGCACCAAAGCTTAGTATGACAGAAAATTCCAGCCTTGTACTTTTCACGAAGGTGACCTTGTTCTAGTTTATGACTAGGCCCATGATGTCCTTGGTCATGGGAAGTTCGACTCATTATGGCTAGGCCCTTACATCATCAGTAAGGATCTCGGTAAGGGGGCATACCTCTTAGAGGATTTCGAAGGCAACCCCCTTCCTAATCCTCACAATGCACTCTATCTTAAGAAATATTACCCTTAGCATTTCCCTTCTGAAATGCATGTTTTATTTTCTTTTAGATAGCTAGCATATTTTTCATTTTTGTGATTTGATACTTCACCAGGACACATTTTGTCCAAGATGGGTCACTTCACCTCTCCTTAAAATCACATTTCTTCACTTACAACACTTGTACTTGGGGCACCACTTTGCCTCCTTACTTGTCTTTGTTCGTGTTGATTTTTGTCATGAGTTACCATCTTGTACTCATGTTTTCATGGTCCCCCATTGGACCTTTACTATGTGGCAGCACCATCGAGTCGCCCTTGTTTAGAGCATCCAAGTTGAGTCATCATCACATTCATGGAGTCTATCCCGAGTCCCTTTGTACCCCGCTATAGTCCTCCATCCTTCATTTCTTGGTCTCTCTCTTGTGTCGCACATTATGGCCTTCAGTCCCACTGTCCCCTATCCCTTATGATATTGTGTCAGTCGCTGCCATGTCATTCATGCCCTTTATGCTCTAACAAGGGAAGTCGTCCATTCGCTACTCAATCCCCTCCATTCCGCCATCATCATTGGTATTCGTCTGTCCGTCGCTCTACTATTTTCTCTCGTGCCTTAGTTGAGGACCTCCCATTGCCTCACCTATGGCGGGCCTCCTTCTGTCGACATTAGCTCCTTCATTCCAGAAGACAGGTCCAGAGGGTGGTGCACCTTGGTTCTAGCTTCCACTCTTGTTCGGTGCCTCGGATCAGGAAAAGGGATCTCTCATTTCCCTTTGACTTGATTGTTTCTCCACTTCAGCTCCTTTCAGCACGATCGAGATCCGTATGCTTGATGGTTCAGTGATGCAGCAGAAGCCATTGATCATTCCCGGGTGTGTGTGAGATGTCACAACCCTCATGAGGGGGTGGCCCAGTGTGGTCTCATCACATCTCTCTCATGGCCCTGGTGGCCTCCATAACATCCCAAGGCACGTTAGATGGAGTTTCCTCTCATTGGTAGAATCATGAATTGTTCTCTACCTCAATCCACTCCCTCTTCTCTTTTGATTTCTCTCACCCTTCATGCAGTCCTAGTGGAAAAGGTGAATTGAGTTTCAACCCTATCCATTAGATCCCCATTCTCTTCATATCTCTTTTATAGAATGGTGTCCTTTCCAAGGATTTTTTCAGTCTTTCAATAGTGTGGTATTCTCTAATTTGAAAACTAAGTGGTAAAGCATGCCATCTCCTCTGGCAAGCTTGCATAATATCTTCTCCTAGCAACCTAAAGGTGCCTTCAAACTGTGAAATGGATTATTCTTGGGTTTCAATATACCTAGGTGCGAACAAATCATCATTATAGATGAGGTTACGATTGATAATGATGGCCCTAGGGCTAGTTACCTCTGACCTGATGCATCCCAGTTCCTTTTCCTCTTTTTCCATAATTCTCTTTACCTCCTCTAATATTGTTTCTCCATGTGCTAGCCAAGATTCGAAAGCCCTAAATTTCATATATCCTAGCCTGGAATTGGTATCCTAGTGGTTCATATCTATCAATATGATATTATGCATATAAAACTGAACCATATTTTCTCTATCCACTATACTAGATTTCTTGCCAAATTCAATAAACTTCCTATAGCCCTGAAATGAAGGGAACCATATTGAACTAAAGTTAGGATTTGGAATTGTAACAATTACTCTCTGAGAAAGAGAGCACAGGAATTTTAAGGTTGCCTACATTGCATGGACTCCATACATAGACTTACCATGGTGGAATTTTTGTTTCCCGATCTTGTAGTTTCTCCCTTAACCTCACATTTTCTTCCTCCAACTATTCTTTCATGATGGACTCCCTGAACCTAAAATATACCATATACTTTCCCATTTATGTGACTCTCTCTTCCATTAATCCCAAACCTCCCACATTCTTTGATTTGGAAAAATGCATCCATCTGTGGTTTCACCCTATTTCTATTTATAGCTGATACAAAAGTGGAACTGCGAATTTCTCAGGAATTAGTCTTCCTCCTTCAATGAATTTGTAAGAGGACCCTAGGTTAGGTTGTGGAATAGGATCTTGGAGCTCTAGGATGTCCTTCTTAAATGTGATTAGGGAGGATGCGGGCTTCTGTAGCTATTTTAGCATCTTCTGCCATTCTAATAGCACATTTTGACCCTTTGGAAGCACATTTTTACCCTCCAATAGCATGCTTTGTCACTCTTGCATCATATTATATCCCTCCTACAAATTCCCCTTTTCTTCTTGCTGGAGGATTATTGGTGTCTTTGGTTTCTTGAAGGAGGTTGAATTAGTGGTAGGCCTCCTCACATATGCTATAGGAGTCTTTGTTTTGGGCTTTGCAAAGGTGACCTCTTCAATTTTCCTTGATTTTCCTACCTCCTCTTTCTTGCTCAGGGACTCCTCAATTGTCATGGGGACCTTTGTTGGAGTTTGTGACCTCCATTGCTTGATCCTGGTTCTTTTACTGGTCTTAAAATATAGAGAGGATTTCCTTGGTATCTTCATTTTGGGTTTAATTAGAATGCCTATGCTAGCTAAAGTTCCAAGTACCTCATTTTCAGTGTTTCCCAGAGACAAGATTGTTTATTGTGGGGATACCTTTATCTCTTTAGGCTCAGTAGTCCTCTTAGGACACGATGTTTCATTTTATTATTTCTCCCTCTATTATTTTTCACCTTCTTCTTCTTCCTTTTCCTATGTTTCTTCTTCCCCATTTGCTTTCATCTCTTCTTCTACTATAGTTTCTGCTTCCTCCTCCTTTGTTCTCATGTCTTCCTTGTCTTCTTTTTTTTCCTCTTTACCACCAATGATAGAGGTAGGTTTCTCTTAAGAGATATTTTTTGGGTCCCTACGAAAGATTCTCTCTCCATGTCAATGAAATTGGAGTACAATATAGGAATTCTCAAACTTATTAAGGCATCCACCACTATTACCTTGATGAGGCCATGGTGGGCTAGGTGTTGGTGTTTTCCAACTCTTACTTTTTGACTCATTTCCCTAATCGATTGCTGGAGGATGTATGGCACACTAAATCTTTGAGAAATAGGTAATTCTGCCTTGAATATGAGTTCATGAAGTAATCTCAAGTGGTATGAATATATCACACTCATTCTTCCCTCACATGAGATGTATTTCAAAATATGGTAATGCACCTCATCCCAAGGATAAGGTAGGATTCCTCTCCTAACACCATTCCTGTCCTCAACATGATTTTCTTTGGCAATGAAGAAATTCATTTTAGCAGTGACAATGGTGGATTTTACTTCTCTGATCCACTTCATCCCTAGGGATAGGGTTGTTACTATGCTAATTATTTCAAGTTGGAGAGATATAACCAACCCCCTCACAATAGTGGTGGGACTATCATCTGTTTGGGAATTAATATCCATGTAAAATTCACGGACAATGTCATCATCATACTCCTTTAGTAACTCGAAGAATCCTAGCCACTGCAGTCTTCTAAAAATTTCTAACATAGGAGTGTGTAGGTGGATTCTCTTGGTATCTGAGGGCTCCCTTCTATTAAATCCCCCCCCCCCCCCTACATCCTTTCTTTATGTAATTAATTAAGTGTGGGATAGATTCTTATTTTATGCCTTCAGTGTTTAATTTAGTGGCAGAAGTGAGTCAAAAATTCCTTATCAATTCAATTTCCTATATTTAAACCACTCTAATTTCAAATAGAACTTTTAATTGCACAATTACACTGCCACCATCTATAATGTTAATAGACTTTGCATGCAAATTTTATGGGTGGATGAAGGAGATGGTGAAACTTACTTATTTGTCAAGTAATCTGAGATGAATATGGTATTTTGAAACTAATTGAAACCTTTGTAGCTCTTTTTGACCCTCTCAATCTTCCTGAGAAGTCTCTCAGCTCTCTTATAGCAATTAAAGGCCTATGTGTACGACCTTCCTGTAGCAGTTGCACAACGGGGTTCAAAGCTCCTCGGTGCCATAGAAATATTTTCCTCTCTCTAAATTTTTGAAATGAGAAAATACGCAAATGAAACCAAGCCAAAGCACACAATATGCTATTTTTGAGTTGAGGCTTGGAATTTTTAGGTTCCCTAGAATTTACACTTTGTTTCCTCTTTTGGACCGTTGTCCCTATTTTGAGTAATCATCTCACCTTCTGTCATAATCACCACCCACTATTTTTAATCCCAACTCAATCTACGTGACACCTCCATGTTGCATGATTGTTTACCATCACTTTTATTCACTAGCTAAGGGTGGCCAAGCTAACTGGCCACCTCTATATTATTAAAACATCTCTTCTCAACATTCATACATTTTAGTTATGTAAACATATGGAGGAGGTAAGAGTCTACAATTCCTGAGCCTACCTAATGGTTGAACTACTGCAGGGATTTATATGTTGGAGGTGAACCATAAGATTGACATCTATGGAGTTGAATTGCGGGCTTATTTCCTATGCATTTATTTATATCTCTTCATGGTACTTGACTGTTGTGTTTTCTATTTGTGTAGGTACCTCATTGATGTCCATGATTTTGATTCTAGTGAAAATTCTTCTTGGGAGTGCTATGAATTCTTCAGATTTGTCTCATAAGGTTCCATCATCCCCTCTAATGAGAGAAAACAATAACATTGTTCTCTTTTTTATTTTGAAAGGTTTCTACAGGAGGAGGTTTTCTTCCTATAGTCATCAATATTCACGAAGGTTATGAGAGAAATTATAATAAGTCATGATGACAATAGTAGCATTATGAGGGAGAGGTGTATACTTGTATAAATGAAGATGATGGCTTCTCTGTTTTTATATATTTTAAAGGTAGGACAGAGTGGATAATTTTAGTGAATATTTTTTTTAAGTGAGATGGATGAGTTATGGATGGATGCTCGACAAGAATGAGGGAACCTTATTCATCATTTTCAAGTTCATAAAGTTCCTCTCGGGCTGTCATTAACCTCAGATCTCCCTCCTGTAGCTTTTCAGAACCCTCTTGTAGAAATTTAAGTACTTCTTGCAACATCACAAAGAGTGGGTAAAAATTGAAGTTTAAGCTAATGGGATGGTGGAGAGAAATGATCAGATGAGTGTAGATTATGGATAAGAAGTGAATGCATGGAGAAATGGAGGAAAGTTTGAAAAATTTTGGGCCTATAGCCATGAAATCCACCACTATGTATAATCCTACAAAACAATAAAAAGGTCAGAAGTCATGGCATCATCTTGTGTTTCTCTTTTCTTTTGTTTTTATAAAATTTGGTTGCCAATGAGGAGGTTTTCATCCTATAACCATACCCTAGGTGCCTTATAGGAGGTTTTCACCTAGGGATATTTATTATTTCTCTTTCTATTTTTTTTTCTCTATGATTTCCTTAGATAGGATTTCAATCCTGGAGTTGGCCTTATATTTTTCATAGATGTTTTCATCGAGGTATTTTTATTTTTTTCTCTTCCTAGGAGGGCTATGAACTAGAAGCCATGAAAATCAAAATCACATCGACTTCTCTGGTGATTGTACTGATGAATTCTACCTTAGAAATAGGTTTCTTGTATAACGTCAACCTATAACCATTGAAAATAAATGAGATCACTTCCACATAAATGGTTTTGGTATGGAAAATTTGATTTTCATGACATTTTTCTACCTCCTATGGTCTTAACCATCTTTTAATTAATTTCCCTTTAAAATATTTGAACCTAGAATAATATAACAAGGCCCAATCCCCTTCTTGAAAACTCATCTCCTTGATATGATTATCTTGCGAGACCTTCCTTTGCAATTGTATAACTTCAGTGCATAGGAGGGTCTATATTATGAACTCATCCAAGCCATTCAGTTGGAGTATCCTTTATTGTTGTGCTTTGGTGACATCTAAGTATGATTGGGTTTCCATTCTCAAAGTGTTATATTCAAACTCAATATAAAGCAAATATTTATTCCCATAAACCAGATCATATGGAGTGAACCCAATAGTTTTCTTCCAAGTGGTGTTATAGGCCCAACTGGCCTCCACTAATATGTATTCCCAATCTCTACTTATACTAATCACAAACTTGGTGAGGATGATCTTTAGTGCCCTAATTTTTAACCTCTACTTTCCCATTTTCTTGAGGGTGATAAGAAGTATATGTTTTGTGTTTGATATTATGTTTCCTCAAGAGATTCTTAATCAAATGTGATGTGAATTGAGCTCCCTAATTAGTGACTATCTACCTTGGATACCCAAATTTGTATAAAATATTTTCCCTTAATAAATCAACCACTTTCTCCTCTGTTTTTTCTTTAACATCCTTTGTCTTGGCCCACTTTGAAAAATAGTCAGTGGACACAATATTTTATTTCCTTTTTCCTGATGGTGGATCGATTAGCCCAATGAAAACCATGCCCCACTTGTCAAATGGATATAAGGCCAGTTGACGTTGTAGAGGAATCTCATACATGCTTGTTGGTGTTCCCATCCTCTAGTATTGATCACATATGATGGTATAACTTCTTGCATCTTGATGGATATTAGGCCATTAGTAGCCAGCTTGTAATGGTTTGAAAGTTGTCCTCTTGGCAGAAACATTACCCCCATAAGGACCATCATCGCATGCTGAGAAGATTTCAAACACCTCCTATTCTCTAACACATCTCTTTAATATATGATCTGGTCCCAACTTGAAAATAGTCCCCCCAATCCAACTAAAGGGGTGCTTTTCCTCCCAATTCTTCTCTTCTCCATAGATGAGAGATTTGGAGGAAATCTCCCAACAACTAGGTAGTTGGCTATGTAAGAAAACTAGGGAGAGATAAATGATATAGAAAATAGGTGCTCATCTAGAAGTTGACCATTCACCATCCCTTCATCATATATAGGAAAGTGAGTCTAGAAAAAAAAACTACAACTACATTTTCTTTTCCTTACTTATCAATGCTAGTCAAATCAAATTGTTGTAACAATAAAAAAACATCTAATAATCCTAACATGATCAATATGCACACAATTTTTTATATGTTTTTTCAGAAGATATTTAATGCATATAATAATCCCAAGTTTTTTCATCAAACATTTAATATATGCATGATCAATATGCACAAAAGTTTGGTACACTGTGATATAGTGCCTGATTTTGTTCAAGGATTGTACAAGAACTAGCAATTATTTTTCAATGAAATTGTAGTTCAGTTCAACCTTAGAAAAGTTTTTAATAATGAAATAAATTTCATAGAGTAACTTGTCATCTATTTTCCCAAAGGCTTCCTCTACAACTTTGTCTGATGCATCAATATGGATATTGAAAGGTAGAACCCAATTGGGACCCTTAAGTATGGGTGCAATAGTGATTTTTCTTTTAATATTTCAAGGACCTTTTGAAAGCTACTTGATAAACATAAATCTTAGTCCTTAGCCAATAATATAAACAAGGGTGAAGCCACTTTACCAAAATCCTTGATAAAACTCCTATAATAACCAACTAATCCAAAGAAACTCCTAACATCTCTTTGATTTTGAGGGGTAGATACCCTTTTGATGATGGAAATTTTGTTTGGGTCCACCTGTATCCCTTCCAGAGATATGTAATGTCCAGAGAAAGCCCATGCATTGATTAAGAATTCACATTTCTTAGGACTCAGTGAGAGGTTTATTTCAATTAATTTTCTCAGTACCTTACCGAGACTAGAGAGAGCTTCCATGAATTCACATCCATAGGGAGAAAAATAATCAATGCAAATATCCATAGAGTCATGAAAAAGCTCAGAAAATATGCTCAAAATTTCCCTTTGAAAAGTGGCAGGGGAATTGCATAGACCGAATGGATGAAATCCATAAGCAAAGGCACCCCAAGGACATGTAAATGTAGTCTTGTCTTGGTATTCGAGGTTGATCTGGATCTAATTGTAACCACTAAATCCATCCAAGAAAGAGAATAATTACTTCTCTGCAAGACCATATAAGACTTGATCAAGGAAAGGAAAATGGAAATGGTATTTCTTTGTAGCCTCATTCAGTTATTTGTAATCAACAAAGAATCTCCACTTCCCATTCTTCTTTGGGACTAACCTTATAGGGGACACCCACTTGTTGAACCCTTAGTTAAACTGAGAGGGGGGGTGAATCATTTTAACACATTCATGGACTTTTAAAACTTTTCATTAAACTTTATTAAAACCTTCATTTCATGATCAACATAATGTGTGAGCAATATTTATTTGTGAGCAGCAATTAATAAGCAGATTTGATAATGTACGAGCAGTCTTAATATGTTAGCAACAAGTATTAGCAGAATAGATATACCATATCAACACATAGACATCATGCACATAGACACCAGATATAAGTGGAAACCCATAAAGGGAGAAAACCACATCTTATTATTGTTGTAATGCAAAGGCAAACTCCAACTCCCTCTCACCACTGATTTTCTGTAGGCTCCAACCCACAGGAGGCTCCTACCTCAATTCTGCAAGCTACAACTTACAAGGAAGCTCCAACTCCCATCAATTTTCTACAGGCACCAACCTGTAGGAGGCTCCAACCTCAGTCAGCTACAACTGAAATTTTATCAAGCTACAACTTGATGTGGAAGCACCAAATCCCATCTATTTTCGGTAGGCTACAACCTACAGGAGGCTCCTACCTCAGTCAGCTACAACTAACATCTATCAAGCAATAACTTGATAGGGAAGCTCCAACTTCCTCACTCTTTCGAAAGAAAACCACTTGCTGATTTACCTTGGATATCAGCTCTGTTCTGTACCATCTTCACTTCTGCTATCCATCAGTCCTCATATCAGCCCTGCATCATCTCTGCTCAGCTCCTCCTTCTTCTTGTTTTTTTTCCTCAATTCTTCATACTCTGCATTTTCTATATTCACACTCTCTCTAACCTCACTATGCATATCAAGTCGATATTATATATAGAGTTCATCACATGACTGTTAGCATTCTTCAGGGAATTTTAAATGGACAGCCATGCCTCTTTCCCTTATGCCTTCTCATTTCTTTTACCCGTTCATTCAGAAAAATATAACAATATGCATTAATTTCAATATTACAGTGGGAGTTTTGTTTTCCTACCGGAGACTTGCAAATGCATCACAAACAATATAAAATCAATTACAAAATTTACATTTTCAGTTTCAATACATAAACTTCACTTAGTCTTTGGCTTGTTGGTTTTGTCCTTTTTGTTGTTTTCATGCAACTGTCCTGCATACCTCTGTTTACTGCAACTATGAGTACCTGTGCATGTACACCTGTTCACTGCAATTATTTCAATAGTCCCGAACGATGCATAAGGTTTTCCTTTCCTTTAAATTGAGCCAAGCCTTACCCTATGCAACTCTCATCCATTAGCTACAACACCATCACACCAAATCACATCCAAAAGTCTCATATGCATACTATAATATATATGGATATATTACAGCCTTACTTGAATCTCGGAGCATCACAATAAAACCCCAACAACATTGACCTACTACGTTCCACCATTCTATAAGCTATAGAGGATTCGACCTTGGTTAATTTATACAGTTCGGTCCAATTATCATATTCCAAGGACAGGAACCCATCTCTAATTATGTGCTTCCCTAGCGTTCACGCTATTGTAGCTCAGACTGTTCAATATTGTCTATCGCTCTAACCATACGAGCATGCATATTTCAATAACTTCAACCTATCAATGTATCACACATCTGGGCCCCATATTATGGTCAAGGCTTGACCTTGCGTGGTTTAATATCAATGAAATAAACCAACGACAGCATATGAACCTCCCCATTTAATTAAACATGTTCTCGGTTCACTATATAATATGACTTTCCTTCGGTCAACCTCCCATTCACATCCAACGATCACCATCTCGTCGTGCCCATAACTCAGGTTTTAAAACTAATGGTCAATGAACTATCTTTGAACCCCGCGTAATGAATACTTTATATTACGCCCAAACTTCATATCTGGACCACTCTCACATCTGACAGTTGAGAAGTTATCGCTTTGTTTTAGGATGATCCGACGATAATCGCGCAATCAAACTGCCCTCCTTTTAAACGCCCAAAAATGTGCGATGACGATGGGTCCCAGCATTAACTTACCTTTCTCATCCAATGGTTTCTGTCTTATTGCGCTTCAACCCTCCGATCCTATGGAAATCGTACTGGTTAGATGCACGGGCTTTAACTCGCGATGACAGTGGGTTCTCCAAACCGCTTAAGACCACGTGTCAACTCCTGGCATATATCGCGTTCGATTTGGAAATACTGCTTATCGTACAAAAGTGGTGCGATGAAAACCGTATGGTGTTCCAAACCCACTATCACTATTCATACCTCTTGGTTCTGGTTACTCCCCACTCCAGGTTCCGTTTCATTCTTTATAACTTCAATTTCAATTTTTTCTACTGTTCCATGGCTATACTTACTCCATCACTCTACCATCGAAGTTCTGCCTTCTACACCATCTCTCATGTTTATTCTTTCCTTGCATGGTTCCGTTGAGATGTAAAAATCCCCCATGATCTCAATTTGGCTCTACAACACTGGTCCATTACTTGAATTGGCCACGCTATTCACTGTTCCATTGTATCGAACAGTTTCGAACCTTTTCCCTTCAATCTCGTGCTACCTATACCTATGGCATTATACTCTTCGGTGCTTCGTCAAGGTATGCATCTAAAATGTATTATTCCCGTTCTAACTTCTCCATTCACCCAAAATTCTGATTATACACATATATCAAAAAGGCCCATAGTTTCATTAAACAGAGAGCAGACCCTCTCTTCATTAGTTACACACAACAGCTGTGTACTTCACCTCTCAATGTATACTGAATGAAATTACATGGCAGAATGTGCAATCTTCTCTTTCGAATGCTCTATAAACTGTGATCTCAAATTTTAACTTAAACCCTGATTCACTACAGACCATTATAGTGCCTTCTGCACTGCACTTCGATTGCAGTTTCTCATCGATGAACATCATTTTGTGTTGCTGGTGACTCCATTTTCAACAACAGCAACCAACAACATTATTACTTGTGGCTTTGACACAGGAATGAAGATTGAACCTCACAAATTCTTACTTAGATCTATCTCATCCGAAAACCCTGTTCTTATCAATTCAATTAACAGTGGTTTATTGCAAAACATGCCAGTCATCTAATGTATACATCCCAACTTACAGAGTCTATTTCAAAGCTTGTCATATACTGATTGGAACCAAGTATGTTCACACATAATTAAATCAACCAATACACCTATAATTCAGAATACAACAACCAATATCCCTCTTCAACTTCACTACTCTGTCTCTGAACAAATTTTCACTCCAGACCCCTTATCAAAATCAATGGCCCTCCTTCTGTCCTCACTACTCTGCACCTTGAATATCTCTCTGCTTCTTTGCTAACTCTGTTGCTTTCTTTTGCTGCCTCTGCTACTTTTCTTGTTTTAGGTGTTCTTCCTTTGCCATCTCCTTTGCCATCAATGACAACATTTCCAACACCACTCAATGTCAGAGATGGGGGGGTATATGAACCCTCCATCGGGAAAATTTTACAATTATTCCTTCACTATGTCCTTAAGGGCTTGGTGCATTCTCCTCTAAACTTGGTGCACATGTTTTTATCCCTATTTCATGTATATGTGATGAGTAAAAATTTAGGGATGCACCCATTTCATTTCTTTAAGTCCAAAGAAAAAGCACCTAAGTGCTCCCTCAACATCTTGTAGAATTTTTCTTCTTGGTTGGTCAAGAGAGGGGTTAATATTTAAGGTTATAGATGGGACAAACTCTACAATTTTTACATTTTCATGGATTGGGTCAACTGAGCATAACTCTTTCCAAGGAATACTCTTATATTATCTCACTAGCTCATTAAGAAAACGGGTATTGCGGGGTTGGTTCTGAAGGATATGGTCAATGAGGTCCACTTTATGAAGTTACCCACGTCCTATAATAACATATAGGTTATAGATTTCTTATGATGTTGTATGATACACTTGATATTTGTCCACATCCTCAAGCCACAAAGGTATATCATGTTCAAGGGAAGGATGATACAATATCAGTTGTTTTAATAAGGGCCCATTCTTGATGGTTGTGTTCCCAACCCTACAATTGATATATGCATCAGTAGTGGCTGACCAAGGTCCTTATAATATAATAAGATAACCATTGAACTTGGTTTTTGGTTGGAGCACTAGGAATTCAGTAGGATGCACACAAAATTCAATGGAGACCATGACGTCCTCAACAACTCCCATAGGAGCTACTTTGGATCTATTTGCAAGTAGCGGCACTATAGTGGAGTCTCTCAAGGCTCATTGGAGGTTTAGCTTTATCATGCTTTATTTATTAATCACAATGATGTAAGCCCCAAGTTTTGTACTGTATTAATCACTTTTAATGACTACGACCGTACACATAAATTATTGATCAGGGACGTCTTTTATTTCAATTGTAGTTGCACTGTCTGTGTCGATACATCATACTAGAAGTGGAAATAAAGCAAGACGAAATAGTTGCTGAACCAATTTTTGAAATTAACACTAATGCAGGAATAAAAAGGTTCTACAAGAATGTAATCACACTTCAGATAAACTAGCATCTAGCATGCCACACACTAAATAAACCATAAGTACCTCTAATTAGATATGTGTAGCAATATGATAAATACATGGAATTGAAGCAAATCTACTTACAACTAACACAACAACAATATCACTCCACAAATATGCATAAATAAATATAAGATATAATATAGCTACCTTATGACTTCAATCCCTACTAAATATGAGGGTCCTTCCTCCCTAGTAGGGTGCAGGAAGAAATGAAAACTAAATGAGAATTATATCAATAAACACATGTAACAACAACAACACGGTATTATGTATTATGATGATTAAAATTACAGAGTCAAAATGGCGATAATGTTCTGTTCTACCCCTCTGATCTTGAAGGTCCAAGTGTCTATATAATAATTACATTTCTAGAAAACGAGGAACATATCATTCATGAGAATCTCCCCATTCTCATTCTGATCGAAATAAATTAAATGTAGCTACAAATGATTCCCTCAATAAAAATCATAAATGGGAAATCATTGGTTTCAACCAAAACTTCCTGAAGTTGTTATTCCAAATAACAATACATGATAACTCCTACATTTGTCATTCGAATCTGACAGCTGTAGTGTAACAAATTTCAAAGATAGATCAACATCTGAAATCTATAAATACGCAAAAAACAACGCAAGTGTAGCAACAGATCTGTAACATCATCACGATGTAACAACAAAAGATGTGACAACCAAGGTGTTGAATCTACATGTGGTAGCAATGCCATGTAACTACACATTGTAACAACATGCTTCCAATTGGTTCTGTGTGCTTGTATGTCCCAGGTACCTATGCCTGAAATAGTACCTGAAAGAATAGAAAAAAGGCCAAATAACTTCTCCCAATGTTCATCTCAGTTAGCCACAAAAAAGGTAACAATACATCATAATAATTAATGAGAATGGCAAGGTATACGAAACAAGGTAAAGTTATGTTGTTTCAAAATAAAGGAAAGGAAAAAGGCAAGTATAGTCCCCAGGTTGGAGGTCAAAAAGGTAGAAATGAGGGAATAAAATGTAGGAAATGTGTATAAAAATGACACCCAACATCTCCCCCAAGTTGAAGTGCTTGCATGCCCTCATGCAAAAATCTCAGCTCCCACGATTATACCTCCTGTGCAAGTCGTTGAAGTCATAGGTGTCGGTTGTGTCTTTGTCTGGAGACCTATGCCGTTGAGTAGAAAACAACTGTCTTGGTGAGGACTCTTATTCATGATAACTCAATGCATAGTGGTCCTAGTATTCTTCCACTAGAAACCATATCAAAGGAAATACAAATTTCAATCCAATCTAGAAGGCACCAAGGTATTTTACCATACAAGTGTATTTTGGTATATGTGTAACATCAAATACGAAATTTTGGAATACTAAAGGATCCCCTTCTTGTAACTCAACACTACTTGCTTCGGTGTAGTTGAGGCACCCTATTAGCACTTGGATATTCATTTGTGCAAACTGATTGACATAGAACTCCACAATTATTCTTATGTAGGTAGTAGATGTCCCCCTCAACCTTGGAGTACTCATAAAAATTTTAATTTCATGCCTTAGTTCAACATCCCTTCCTAGTTATTCTCTAATCCATAACGATGTCTTTTTTTTTTTAGTCTCCATTGATTTCGCGGCCAGATGCCATTCAATTTGATTTCTCATGAACAAAATGAAGGTGTGTAACTACAGGTCTCCCTTACATGAGGATACAGTTGCTACCATCTGCATGCTTACATGCTCAAAAATAATATTATGCAGAAATAGCTCGCACAACAAGCTCTTTTCATCAAAATTGTTGGCATGAAAAACATCAAGAAAAGTGGTGGTAGAAGTACCCACATAAGGCATGTCTTCCATGATAGCTTTCAATTGAAATAAATAATAAAACTCCTAAAGAAAAATAGGGTAGGATGGGGAAGGCCACTTGCACCCCAACAATTTTAGGGCAAGATCATGAAGCTTCTATATATAAACAATCAAATCCCCAACCAGTTGTTGTAACAACAGTTTTTGTTCATCCTATTTCTTTGTAGCTTCCTTTCATTTCCATTACCCCCAACTCCTCTTCAATTATTTCTCTGCCAATTTTTCCTGCAAAGAACTTAGTTTCTTCTGATGTAAATTTAGTGAGATCAATCCCTCTTGAAGGGAGAGTGCCTCCTGCATCCACTTCTGCAACTCAGAGATCAATAAAGTCTTCTCGAAACTCCATCCCTCATAAGGGCCCAATGTTACACTACATGCAATATCAACTGTGGTTGTGACAACCTCTCTGGGGTGGGATTGCTCCACCTCAACTGTTGGTCCTTGTGTAACAACAACATCATAGATGGTTTCTTATGTGGTAGTCCTCTTATTTTCACCTTGGTCAGCCTCTGTATCTGCTGCTGGTTCATCTGTAACAACAATGGCCTCTATAGGTTCTTATGTTTCAGCTTCCAGGTCAATTACCGTGGGAGGTCATGCTTTAATTGTTGGTTCTTAGGGAGGATTAGTATCTTCAAAAGGTTCTTGTGGAGTAGCCTCCCAAGTTTCTGTTTGGGTTTCCCTTGAGCAAGGGCTTTCCCGACAAAATTTGTATCCTGCTGTTGCTAATTCTTGGGAACATGTCAAACATATTGATCCAGGATCCCCCCCCCCCCACCCCCTCGACTTTATTAACAACTTAAGCTAGGGTATCTAACCCCGAGGCTTCTCATTTCCTAGCTTTGGCTAGTTCCTACTTCAATTTCTCATTTTATTTCTTTAAATTCACAATTTATATAAGAAGGGTTTGAGTTTCATCCCTACTTGATGAGGGGGGTTCCTCTCATCAAGGTTTTTCTTCTTCTTCTTTCAGCTCTTCTGCCTCCTCCCTCTCTTCAACTGTAGATGACGGTTCCGCAGGGACACTGAATTTCACCATTTTCTTCGGTCATTTGTTTCCAATTGGCTTATCAAGAGGCCTTTTCTCAATTCCAACCTTAGAAGACCGAGTTCAACTTCTAGCTTCCTCCTTACTTTCTCCTAAAGTATCAGCTTGTTTTCCTCGGCTCATTCTGGGCCTCTTTTGTTTGACCTCATCTCGGATCTTTCCATGTTGGTTCAAAGAATCCAACACAATTAACTTGATGATACAGTGATTGGTAACACGAGCTTCCAGGTGTGGTACCATTTTTACTTTTGTAGCCATATGATTGATATTTCCCAGCAGGAAATATGGAAGGTTAATTCTCTATTGATACTGAATATGGTTCAATATGGGAAAATGATAATTAAAAAAAAAACGTGGACCTCCCTTCACAGGTGATATCTTTTATCAAATTCAGAGCAACATCTTCCCAAGGTTGGGAAAGTGACAGCCTGTCAACCCCTCTTCCTTTCTTCTCAATCTTCTCCTCACCTTCAAGGAAATCCTCTTTCAGACAAGGATCATTAACCTTTTTGTTGAACCATCTTCTGCCTTTGGTCCACAATGATGTTACTCGGGAAACAACCTCCTCCGTTACTTCAATTTGCAAACCCCTGACTTTGGTCTGATAGTTGTTCAAATTTCTAGCAAACTCCATCGCAATTACTTCATCTGAACCCTTCAACTTCTGAAAATACTCAAGCCACCAATCATATTTGAATATCTGATATGCCTCTGGAAAATTCTATAATGCCTAAATAGAATCTAGTTCGTGCCTCACTGCAGATCCCCCCATCTTGTGTTGATATACCTGATTACTTCTTTTAGCTCAATTAGCCAGGGTATAAATGCACTACTCCCTGTATTACATTAACCTGCTCTGTAATCTCCTGGTTGAGAATGTTCGAGAAAGGGTGCAAGAAATTCTAGCTGAGGGAGATGATGGAATGTCACGATGATCTAGAGGTGAAAAGGTTTTAAATTGGTGGTTCGTTCCCACACATTCTTTCTATAAATGCCCAATTATGGAGAGCTTTGTACTTCAAGTACAAATATCCTTTTTGAGAAGATCCATTCATGATTGGTTGATATGGTATTAAATTGGAAAAATCATGGGATTAATGACGACTTTAAAGGTTAATGGATTGTTCATAATTATGATAATATTCATCCCTCCAACATTAATGATGACGGCATTCCATGACTGTCAAAAGTATTGTCATTAATTTTCCACAATCATGAAATATTAGAGGATAATAATGTTACCTTTTCGGTGACGTACCTGAAAATAAATGGAGGAATAAATTGATGTGATGGCATGATTTCTCTAGAGGTCATGGCGGTCACCTTCAAGCTATCGTAATAATTGTTTTGTGTCAGGACAACGGACAAGATTTCAAGACATTGTTAACAATTTTCGGTTGTTACATATGTAACAACCAAGACATCCATTGTGCTATCTTTCATAGAAAATTATTGTTAAGAAAAATAAATACTAAACAAAAATGTGTAACACCATTATGTAGAATATTCAGGAAAAAAAGATGATGTTCTTGAAGAAAAAAATGAGTGTAATAGTCACCACAAAAGTGGTTTTCAACTACTACCAGATTGTTTGACTGTGCTCCAAAATAGGTTTTCATAGTCAAAATATTATTATCATATATATATTTTGTAATTACTTATTTGTGTGTGTGTGTGTATTATTTTTTTTAAAAAAGGTGTAACAACCGCCACAAAAGAAGTTTTGAGCTGTTACAGTTATTGAAAAATGAAATTTCAAGAAGCACAGGGGAAGGTCCCCCTGCTTCTGTAACATGAAGATAAAAGTCTGCGACAATGTTAATAAATGAATACTTAGAACAAGGTTGATGATATAACCTTAGACGATGCCCATTAATGAGTAACGACATCTTAGCATGACCAACGGTACCAATTCTATAGTCTCATTGTCAAAGACTGTATCTACTTTGTAAGGACCTAGCCATCTGGTGCAGAGCTTGCTCTTGAAATCCTTGAATCTTGAATCGTACAAGAGAGCCAAATCTCCTTTCTAAAATTTATTCTTTTTAATGAACCTATCCTGTCATCTATCTATTTTTTGTTGAATGATCTATGTCTATTGAATGGTAGCCAGTCGTTTCTCTTCCAAATCATTTAGCAGATTCAACCTTTGTATTTGTGTTGTGCTCAAATCCAGATTTACCTGTAATGATTTTCTCAGTGTTTTTATTTCGAAATCTATGGGGAATAAAGTATTCTTACCATACACCAATTCATATGGTGAGAAGCCCATAATATTCATCCATGTTTTTCTATAAGACCACAATACTTTTGGAATTTTTAAAGCCCAATTTCTCTGGTGGCTAGATACTGTATTTGTCAAAATTTCCTCAATAACTTTGTTGGTACTCTCCACTTGCCCATTTTTTTGTGGATGATAAGGTGAAGTCATCCTGTGATGAATTCCATTCTTTTCAACCAGCTTCTGAATCAGATCAGATTTGAATTGGGGCCCCCAATATGTCACTATCTCCCTGGGTATCCCGAAATGAACAAAAATATCTTCAAACATGAAGTCTAAGTAACTTGCATTGTAGCTCTATTTAGTGCATTCACTTAGACCCATTTTATGATGTAATATATACAAACCAGTATTTATGACCTCTGCTGTGATGACAGATCAATTGGCCCTACGAAATCCAAGGTCCACTTCTCAAATGGTTCTAACACTATTTGAGGCTGTAACGACATCTCGTTTGATTACAGTGGCTAGACCATCCTTTGGCAGCTGTCACACCCTTTCAAAAGCTTTTTGGAATACCACAATATAGTTGGCCAATAGTACCATCTTGAGAGTACCTTTTACCCCATCCCCTTTTCTACGAAGTGCCCTCCACAGGGATCCTCGTGACAAGCCTTCAAGATATGAATAATCTCATCTTCTCTAACACAACGCTGAATCTTGAAGTTTGGTCTAGTGTGATAGAGATTTTCCTCTATCCTGGAATAAGTGGCACTCTTCTATATGATCTTCCTTTGTCTCTGGAAGATAAATAGTGTGGGAATTTACCTACAACAAGATAGTTGGATATATCTGCATACCATGGTGAGTGAGTAGATATGGAAAAAATATACTCATCAGGAAAAGATTCCTCAGTAGGAGTGAAATTATCACCTATGGTTAACCTAGAAATAAAATCAATAACTATATTATATTTTCCAGGTTTATCTACAATAGTGATATCAAATTCCTATAATAGCAACAACCATCGTGTAACTCTACCATTAGTAATTGGCTTATTCATTAAAAATTGAATGGCAGAGTGGTTAGTGTATATAAATCATTAATATCCGGTAATATAATTTCCAAACTTATTAATACAATGCACTACAGCTGGGAATTATTTCTCGGTCACTGTGCAATTGAGCTTAGATGGGGTTAAATTCTTGCTGATATAATAGATAGAGCAAGGCTTCTTTTCTTACAGCTGGCCCAAAACAACACCTACAGCCATGTCAGATGCATCTGTAGCAATATAGAACAACAAATTCCAGTTTGTTCCTCACAAAACAAGTGATGTTGTTACATAGATATTTAGCCTCAAAAGGGCTTGCTCACACTACCCTAACCACACAAATTCCACATCTTTCATAAGAAAATAAAACAGGCGCAATTCAATATTTGAAATTTTTTCTATAAATCTCCTATAGTACCCTGCGTGTCCCAGAAAGATACGTACCTATTTTTGAGTTCTGGGAGTTGGGATTCTCAATATTACCTCAATTTTTTTAGGTTCTACCTTGATTCCATATTTCAAGATGAAATTTCCCAGCACGATCCCCTTGGTCATCATCATGTGGCACCATTCAGTGCTCAAAGCAACATTATTTTGTACACAACATTCCAACACCTTTTCCAAATTAACTAAACTTGTTTCAAAGGCATCACCATAAGGTGGAAAATCATCCATGAATATTTCAAGGCATTCATTCAACAGATCCAAAAAGATACCCAATATTTCCCTCTAAAATGTTGTTGGCGCATTACAGAGGCCAAAAGGAAGGACTCTGTATGAAAAAGTACCCCATGAGAAAGTAAAAGTTGTCTTATCTTTATCTTCAGGGGAAATCTGTATTCGGTTATAGCCACTAAATCCTTCTAGGAATGAATTTTTTTTTCCCAAAAAGAGTATCCAGGACTTTGTCTATAAATGGTAAAGGTAAATGGTCCTTTTGGGTGGCATTATCTAGTTATCTATAATCTACACAAACTCTCCACTCGTCGTTCTTTTTCGGAAAAATGACAAGCAAAGAAACCCATTGACTATCAGAGTTGGGATAGATAAAATTAGCATTAAGGAGTTTCTATAATTCCTATTTCACTATCTCCTTAAGTTTGGGATACATGTGGCGTTGATGTTTTCTAACTGGTTTGCATTCATCTTTAAGGTAAATGTGGTGAGTGGAGGGGCTGGGATGGATTCCTTTCATGTTAGTGTAATCCCATGAAAATTCATTTTTATAATTTTTTAACAGTTGTATCAACAATCTGTTCTGTTTAGCGTTCAAGTTAGGATTAATGTTTAAGTATTTTCCTTGCACAATTTCAACTAGACTGCTGTTAGTATGTGGATTGGTTCTCATATGTTCAATATTTACATCTTCTACCTCATCTTCTTCTCCTCGATCTCTTTAGAAGCAAAAAAAAGTGGGTTGATAATAAAACCATTAATGATGTCATCCTTTTTTTCATCTTTAAAATATTGTGCTTTTCCAAGTGTGAGGAGGATAGGAAAGCACCATATAAAGTTCAAATTCATCCCACTAGGAACTATTAAAACCATATGGGGTTTTCTGGGGCAAAGGTTTAGGTCCTCGTGGTTTCCTCATATGATATCATAGATCCGTATATACATCTAATAAAATGGTATCCTAGTGGCTAGCCATGGTCTTCCCAAAAATCAAAGGATGCAGGTTGGATTTGGTTTGAAAAATGAGAAAACTGTACCCGAATATCTCCAAGAAGCTTAAATCACTATGACCCTCTAACACCCTCTGTGTTTAACACCGGACCTATCTACTAATTCAAGAGTTAAGTAGGTGTAGGTCTAAGGCCATGAAGTCCTAGGGAGATAAAAATATCCTTGGTCATCACATTAACACCGACCCCTAATTTGATTAAAGCATTGGTTATGGGTTGGCTACCAATATAGACAGAATTGTAAGATTTATTGTCTAATATATTTATTAATGTATGACCAATCATTAGTTTGGACAATTTCCCACAACATGGATAGTAGCGGTGCTTCGTTTTCCTCTGCATTTTTGACACGTATCTCTCACTATGTTAGCGTAAATAAGTACTTCCTGAGAGCTTGTAACAACATAATTTGTACATATAAATTTTGTAATTCCTGAGAAAACTTATCTGTGCTTGTGAGGCTATTTGAGTTTTGTTAATCATTGATGATGGCTGCAGGATCCCGAGTTCTCACACCGAATCAACTGTCATATTGTGTGCACCGTGTACCGCTGTTGGATGTTGTAGGAGCAATAGTCCTTCCGTACGGGGTCGCTAAAGGTGTAATGCTTTGTGTTGTATCGGTTGTTATAGGTGTAACAACCGCCTGCATCTTTAGCTATACCACTTTAGGGTGACTCACATTCCTCCCTCGATAATGATAGAGAATGGCTGTGTCTAATTACTTTTCTCGATCGAAGTTGAATCTCATCGAGTCTAATAGGAGTAATAAGGTAAGTCCGGGAACCAGTTAGTATTTTGGTGTCGATGTTTTCTTATTATTCGGATTAGGGTTAGGCTGTGCACTGGGGTTTGACAAAGGTATAGGAGTTTGGAGAGGAGTGGCTATTGCACCATCAGCATTGGTAGTGTAGAGTGAGCAAGGACCTCGACATTACCTCTCAAATTCTCGACTCTGAAGGGTAAGGTTGAGATGTGAGCATGTAAGTGTCACTCACTAACCTATGAAATATCACGTGTATTCATGGCATACACTAAAAAATACCCTTAATTTGACTACATATTGAAAAATGCTTCTCTAAAAATCACTTCTTACCAACTCCTCACCAATACTAACCCATTTCATTTTCCCAATTAAAAAACTCACTTTCACTAGATATTGTAGGTACACATTTTTTAGTAACATTTTTTATACCCCTTTATATTATATCCTTAACATAATGACATGATACCTCTCTTATGACCCCACATGAATTCTACACCACCTTTCTTCTTGTGATACATAGGAGATGCGTATTACATTCCCACAATGTGATTACCTATCCACACTCAATCACATATCATTATGATTTGTGGCATGTAACGGTCTATGCACACAACATAAACCATGTTTTAGGAACATTGATTATGTGCATGCCCTATAAATGACATATAAATTACCCATATGATGATGAAAAATCAATTGATGAATCTTATGAATACAGCCATCCAAATAAGGTGTTCAATCTCAAGTGTAGACCCCGAGATGTAAGACCACTATCTACAACCAAGGTTAGGGCCCCAAATCTCAAATCTATATAAAGCGAAGGGTTACATCCAAATCACTCAATTAATCATTCACCGACTTATCTCTCAAGAAAGCGAAATTATTACAACCTATTTAAGCCTTGAGAGGAACAAAGAGAGCAACCTCCTTTGTGTTATTGGTAATGGCGACCCAGCATTTCTATACTCATGCATTGATAGTGAATTATAATGGACATGAAAAACCTCCTTATTTATAAGTAACAAAATTAATTTTTATAATATTTACAAATTACAAGCAATAGACGAAATTTGTTAATTTTTTTGGCAAACATTGTATACGTACTATGGTATAGGAACACCAAAATAGATGAATATTGTCTAGCCTTTACAATGATGTGATGTGATCCTTCTAAATTCTCAACAAGACAAGTCGTTTCCTTTATTTACCAAAATCACCCAAAAAAAGTTTTACTGGGTCCAAGTTGCTAAGTCAAACAATTAAGCTATTTATAGGCATGTAAAGATTAAGTATTGTATTTTATGTTGTGATTTTCCTAGTTCATTTACAGAATAATGAAAATATCTAGTACATAACAACGAAGTAACACCACAAGAACATACAAATATGACAACTCTAGTAAATTTCAATGACAATGTATCTACAAAGAGAGAATACTCTCATGTAACTTACATTCAACCTTCAATTATTACCTCTTTTCTTCAACCCTCTACATGGATTATTCTTTCAATGTAAAAATATTTTCTAATGTTGATATGTAAAGTTGATGTGATTATAATAATCCATGTCATAAATATGGAAAATTTTCATGGAATTAATTATTTTCATCAATTTAAGTTCAAGGCATATTTTCGAACAAGGATGAAATTGAGTTTATTTCATCAAGAGTAGTTGGCTTGGTTCATCAAGTTGTATTTTAAATATCAAGGATTATTCAAGAAATGCAAGAACCTTTCGTATTTAATGGCCAACACCTAAACAACTATATTGTAAAGTTAATAAATGTGTACCGATTTTTAATTTTATTGTCATAACACTTCACTCCATTCTCTCCTCATTCACCATATAATTGATCGATGAATGATTTCCTCTTTACATTGAATTTATGGCATTATTCAAACAATATTTTTCCACAAATGCCTGTAGTAGCCTCGATATGATGCAATAAACTCATGATCTACTAGGAGATAAATCGACATTGATTTAACTGAAGAGACCCCTCAAGTCAATTTGGGCAATGTGTGGCCTCGCAGAAAATTTTTAGTTACATCTCACCGGATATTCCATTCTAATACTGATATTGTGCACATTCCTCATTTTTCCTTCATTATGAGGATAACTTTATAGAATGTAAGCAACTCGCTAAAGAACCTATGTAATGCACCAAAAGTTATCGTCATACTACTCTTGATTCTTCAAATGTGATTCATTTTCATTGAATAAGATGGGTGTGCATTGATATCTTTAACCTTTCCTTATTTCAACCTTTCCTATATAACTAGCAAAATCTTTGTTGCAAACTTAAATTTACATGTGAGCTTTGTTGTAATTGATGAGAATTAGTCATCTATTTTCAAATTAAAGCTTAAGAAACAGTGTCAAGGTTAATTCTGAAAGCAAGAAACACACATAAAAACCATGTACAATAGAAACCATATAGAGTTTATCCTGAAATGTGTATTTTTTTACACATAAATTAAAGCTTAAGAAATAGTTCAAGGTTAACCTCTCAGGTGAGAAACACACAGAAAATCGGTGTAACAATAGAAAACCAGTGTATATTTTATTTGGAAACATGTATTTTTGTACATAAGCACACAAAGGACACCGTATAACAAAAATCTTGATTTTTTTCTCGTTGTCATGTTCATGAAAGTCCACATGCAAACATTTTTTCGCAGTATAATTCTTGACACATCTAACCTCATGAGTTTTCCCAGAGGAAACCTCAACTCTGAGTTTCATATCACCAAGGACATCCATTTCTTTGCTAAAAAGAGTTGAACAATGAGGATATTTACTTTACAACTATATGATACATTATTCACATGTGGAAATGTTAGGCATCAATAAAATTATTATCAAACATATTGGGATCAATTTTCCACACATTAAATGTTGCATACTTTCCCAACACTCCTTTAGTTGAGCTAAATGCAAAGCTTGCAAGGTAAGAGACCCAAATAGATGCATTTAAACCAAAATTAATTAGGAAATTTGAACTATTGCTATTTTCATGCTCTATAGGAAATCATGGGAGAGTACCTTCAAGAAATCTAGTTAAGGGCATTAGCATAATAGACATCGATAGTATTCATTCACGAAGTTTCTTCCTTGTGGTTGTATAGTTGTTAGAGATGGAATCCATAACAATTTTCTTTCTTTCGTCAACATATAAGGATAATTTTTACATTTGAATGAGCATGGGGGCTTCATCTACATCACTTTGAGCCACTATTTTTGAGAATCTGGGTTGACGAGTCCGTGAACAATAAATCTGCATAAAAGAAACAATAACATAAGCTTTTGTCAATTAACGTGTTTCCGAGATTCAAAGGCCAAATTTGGATTAATTTTGTTATTTAGTCACAACTTCACTCTAGTGTTGAAAATATGAGAACTTTAAAATTCATTTCTCCTATAACTCGCACGTACCACTAGGTAATTGCTCAAAGGAACATATAAATTACCATTGAGATGCAAAATGCTTAGAAGTGTTCTGTGAAGTGGTGTAAGAATGTGGTGTGTCACTTGTGCCTTCTCGTATCATGGATGAATAAGCACTAGCAATATATTCGTAAGGTCCTTAGTAGATAAGATGATACTCTTCTTTTTGGTCGCCACTATATGCCCTAGAAAATGTTGAGCATCATAAGATTAAAAACTAGTCACATTAGACATAGCAATTCGAGCATAAATATCTAACGAAAAGGTAACAACAACTCTCCTAAGGATAGAGGACTCGATAGGAGTAAATCTTAAAGATGGTGGCTCATTAACTTTTTGATGCACATATAACACATGTCTTGCCAGTTTCCGTATCACTATCCATACCGAATTTATCAAGTATCAACCACAACAAGTCAAAACGAGAAAGAAATGTTGGAGGAAGTTTCATATTCTTTGGATATTCTTGTAACAAGTATTCGTAGATCATACCAACCTTTTCATAAAGAACATAGTATAAAAAAAGCTCAAAATTAAAGTTCCATCACAGACTAGGATACAATGTACACTAACATACCAGAAAGAAAACATGATCCATACTTCCTTTTCAAGTGAAGAGTATATAAGGAATTGTTAATTAGCTACTGAAATAAAAGAAGGAAAATAAATTTGAGAACACTATAGATAGTTAAAGCTAAATAAAAAAAACTACCGATTGAAAAACAAGCAATGCAAAAACAAAATTTATCTAAGAGCAAGAAACAGAATCACCCAGAAACAGATTAACCCTTTTAACCAATTTGAGTTCCTAAATAGGAGAAAAATTAATGGCACCAGGGATCTTTGTACAAGTCAAATAATATAGGATTTTAAAAAGGATTCAAATTTATCCATCCTATACTGTATCCTAATGGTTTAAAACTCTAAAAATGAAAGAGATGAATGAATCCCTCACAAAAATTGGAGCAAAGTTAAAGTACATATATAAAAATAAAGTATTCTAAGTCGACATTGCAATGAGATAAATTTTGAAACCATCCATTACAATATTGAACATGGTTTTGTTTAAAAGATATTGGCTATGGGAAATTTTACCTCATGTCTCAAGGATAAACCCCACAAGAAAGGTAAGTACTTTCATCACAAGAAGGACTCAAATCACCAACTCCTATGCTTTAACCAGAAAAGTGAGGATTGCAAATCTTACTTGTTTATCATTCGTCAGGACAGTGTTAAAGCATATAGAATAACCCCCCTCATTTCATAAAATTTTTCTTTAGAAAACTATAATATGAAATGGGTCCTTTTTAGATTAAATTGGTATTAACTCATCATTCTAAAAGGGTCCAAAAACAAATTACAAATTATAAAACCTTTTGAGTTAATAACCGACGCAATTGGGAAAATAAAACAATCACAACAAAAGGCCCCTTTCCCGGCCCGATGCGATATCACCACCTAACCTGGGAACGCAGAGGAATAAATGTAAACCTCTTCTGAAAGCTCCCGATGCGAGTTAAGCGACACGTTTACCCAAGCATCGGGGATTCTACGATAACTTAAATAAAACTCGCCAAGTCTTCCTCCGATCGCCGATCGCGATAAAGCCAAGCGTGACTTTCAAAAGGATTGATATGGCTTCTGGATATTGTTAACGTCTTATTATTAAAAGGCCTTTCCACTTCCCCAATAGTGATTCACTTGCGCCCAACCGCCAAATAAAATCAAATCCACGCTTAAATAGACTATTCGACAACGATGACATAATGACCATTTAATTGATTGGACAGTTTAAACGGTTAATTAATGGGAGCGGCCTATGCCTAAATCCCTTCGCAGATTATAGTGATTCACTTTATTCATGATTATCTTCCATTATTCATTTATTGCGAATTCTTCTATACTAGTTTTTGCTATCTATTCTCCACATTACTTTCATTTTATTTTCTTATGCGTAGCTTCTTCACAGAGTAACCAGACCAAATGGGGAAGAAATCTAAGAAACTCGGAATGTTCTTCGCTTCGTGTAACAACAAATATGCCGCCGATCCGGACCAAACAAAAAGGATTAATCTCTACATACCACATGTCTTGGTCTCGGCATACTCTTCTGCGTACATTTACAATTGTTGAGTTTATGAACCTCAAGAAACACCTTATTAAAGCTACGCAGTTCAAGCCGTAACCACTGTTACTCGAAAGATCTATCGATTCCCACCGTACGTGTAGCGGTCGAGCACATTATTCCATACACAAGATGTAGTGAGATGTGGCCATTAAAGAAATTCCAATTACGTAAAACAGAATATTCTCGTACTATTGATGGGAGATTTTCGTCTGCTTCTGCCTAATGATTTGAGACAAATGCACTACTTCCTAAATCCGCAGAAGAAGCATAACAAAGCATTCCCGGGAGAAGTTTAGAGATGAAAATGAAACTCAGGTCGCAGCTCATACGGGAATGGAGACAGAACCTTCCGCAGAAACACAAACATGAGTCTTCGTAAATTATTATCGCCCAACATATTGGAACAACGTGTTGTGAAGAGCTAGAAAAGAATGGGAAATCGATCACAGAATTGAAAGTTTAACTTGGGACACCTATTGTTGTTCCTTTAGTAAAACCATACAGCCCAAAGCCGCCCTCAAATGCTTAATCTGATGCACCGGTGGCTCATTCCCGATATACACGTATGCCACCTATGTCGCTCAAATAAATTTTCGGCCCCCGGCCCGCCCCTCAAGAAGTGGAACCACAATGTCGGCAATATGCCAACTCGTGACAAAGGCAAACAAACTGCAGTGATGAATCATGTCACGATTACCGTACTGTCAGAGAGATGATTCAAGATCGTTGCGCCAATTTAGTAGCATTTTAATTTTGTAGTTTGTTAGTTTAATTTAGTATTTATGGACCCTTTCATGTATTTAAAGGGTCGTAAGTTTTTTATATGACCTAAACCTAAAGTTGCACCACCGTACTTAATATTTTTTTTATGAGAAACCCAGACCAATTTTTCCAAATTTTGATAACGAAGCTTTATGTGATGTGGCACTACCTGCTTTTATTTAAAAGCATTTCTAAGCTCAAGAAGGAATTCAAAATCACATCGACGCTGGGAAAGATTTACACCATATGGTACTATTATCTATGTCCGTAACTTATTCTTTTTATGTAAATTGTTGTTTGATTATTCTTGCTATTATTGAATATATGAATGTGTTTAATGGTATAGCTCTTTATACTTTCCACCACCGGATGCTTCACGCTTTTCTATTCTTCTAATCATTCATGTATTAGTAATATAAAAAGATAAGTGGGTAATAACATGATTAAATTACTCGTTCAACTATTTGAACGAAGTAATTATTATTTAAATAAATGCATTTGTTTATTGAATAGTGTCATCTATATGCCTATCACCCATCACGTATCACCAAACATTGCACTTAAGAATAGAAGCTTCCCCAGATAAATAACATTTACGTTTTCACTTACAGATTAAGTCCTCCATTCATTATCACTTATTAGAAAAACAATCATTCATCCACCTCCTTTTTTATTCATTACTAGGAAATCGGTCCCATTATATCCGCCCGCAGCCACCATCCAAAACGGAAAAGGAGTCGTATTAAGGTCCGACCGGTGGTTACTCCCCCAATGTTGATGTAACGATTTTCGGGCATCAACATTTTCGCGCTAGAAGGAGGGCCCGCCCAACTATGAATGGCGCAGTAAATCAAAACCCTGGCTGCATCATTCTCAAGAGTAAATCACTCCTCCACCACCTTTTCGACTTCCGTTTGCATTCTCGAATCACTACAACCAAACGCAGGGCGGAAGAGGGATCAACTATCATCGCTCAATCACACCATACTTAGAATCGCTAAGTTCCAGAGTCCCCCGAAGTTCGCCTATCATCCTTAAACTTCAAAGCTCTCCATATCACCTTCGCAGATCCGTTATCTCAAGACAAGCCGTACTGCACTCGCTACCTCACCCTCTCACCGTACTTCAAAGCGAAAACTCAGCATTGAAATCAGCCGAGTTGCCCCTTACCTCAAAGTAGCATGAAAACACACCCAAGGTTCTCGATAGTGAGACCTTTTTCTTCCATCATCTTCTCCATCTCATCATCTCCAAGTCAATCATCCACTTCTATTACATACACATGCTTCACTGTGGGTCACCACCTTCAACATCACAACCTTTTCGCCTTTCATTACCACCTCTCTCCCCAAACACCTTAGAATGATTGCTGTGCAAACGTTGGTACCTCAATATGGCTCAAAATCCATGTGAGTCAGCCTCGGTGTACTACCACGCCGCACCATTACATCCATACCGATTATCCCGAGAAGCTGGTTACCAAAATTTAATCCGTACGCCGGAACATTAGTCGAGGAACAAAAATAATTTCATGTTGTCACTAATCTAAAAGGGGAGTAACACACAAGAAGATGTTGTAGTGATTCTTTCCCACACGTTACAAGTTGACCGTGTACCGGGTCTTGGTATTTTTTCTTACCCTTCCGGATCCATTACTAGTTGGAATATTCGTAGCAGTTTTTACCAAATATGGTGACGATAGATCTCAATACGCTCATTAATGACCTTTTCAAATCTAAGAATTGAGTCTAGAGAACCAATTAAGGAGTTTAACTCCGATTCAATAAGCTTCGAAGAAAATCCTACCGATTCCAAGCCAAGTGAACAAGTTAGAAGTAGTGGTACATCATGCCCACCTTTCAAATATAGCCATTTTTGTAGATAGGGATGGGAAACAATCTTTGGCCGAAAAATATGAAAGAAGCCATCATGGGAAAACGTATAATTGCTTTTGGAAAAGAAAGATGCTTCAAAGATAGGAAATCGAAAAAAGTGCTTTTCAAGGACGATTCAAAGAAGAAAAAACACCAAAGATCCATACGATATGGAGGGTCTTCAAAAGGTCCTCAAAAAAATGTCAAATGAAATGTTGAAATAAAAAGCAAGAAAGTAAACTTCAACAAAGAAAACCATAGGAATTTTAAGAAAAACCGAGTTAAACCAACAAATATTATATCCAATGCGTATCTGCATCAAGGAAGAAGAAGAAGATGAAACAATTACATCATCCGATGAAATTGAGAAGAGGAAGTTGTTGAATGCCATGAATGTGGACTTCATATTGCCTAACTCGACACCGAAACTAAACAACAAGAAGCTTTTCTCGGTGACTACTAGGAGTAAAAGTACCCCCCGAACTCCGTCCCGTGAAAGTTCCAAGAAAAGGAGCAAGGGTGGTACTAATACTACAAAGGAAAAGGTACCTACACAAGCCGATCGCAATGGGGCCTCAAAAACCAACCATCGTTCAATATACCTTCAACATCAAAGACGTTGGTAGTACTTGATTCAATGGATTACAATATTATTGATGACACGAAGAAGACTAAAACATCACCATGCTTGAACTCGCAATTAAAACATCAACAGAAATTTCTTTCTTAAGGAACTAAAATGCGCTCCTTCCTCGCCTTTTCCTAGTGCTAAAGTCGCAAATGATTCGTGACAACCACCTTCTCGGTAGAGTTGAGGCCACTTCGATACGATTCTAATTTGAGACATCAAATTCCCATACCCCTTTCTCTTAACCTTCGGTCCACAATCGAAATTCACACAAACGTTTAATTGACTTAGGGCACTATCTAATATACCTATGCCTTCAGCTTGTTCTAAATCGAACATAGAACCCTAAAAGTCTTCAATTCACACCGGTGGCAGCTTAGACAGAACCAAAGTCCAAGTCTTAGGGGAATAAATTTCAAGTATTATCGTGTTATCAACTAATCCACGCAGTGTTCAAAGAATTGATATCTTTTAATCGCATGATATACCTCGAGTTTATGGCTTAATCTTGAGTAGATTGGTCCGAGAAGCTCCATGGGTATATTTTCACCGATTGAGCCCATATGTGGCTGCCCTACAAGGAAAGCCAAATCAAATAAAACCAACCTGGAGAAACACATGACCCATATTATCAAGTAGTTCGAATGAGAATCAAGCAATCGCATTTAATAATAATATATTGGGAAATTATTCTTCGAATCATTCTTTGGTAATTATATTGCCCAACCATCTCCGTTCTTAGTAAATAATAATTTCATCCCAAATCAAAAAAAAATTTCACAAACCGACAGATCAAGATGTGTTAATACACGTAGAATTCGTAAATAAAATTGTTGATAATTATTTATTTTGGTCTTTATATTTTGATGGTTCTAAATCTAGGTGAAGGACTGTGGAGCAGGTGTATTCTAGTCACCGTAGGGAGAAAAAAACAATGCTTTTGTAGGTTACAATTTGAATGCACGAATAATACCACCGAGTATGAGGCTCAGCAAGGACTATATAAAGCTATTGGTCCGAAAGTCCAATATTTGAAAGCGTTTAAGCATTCGCAGATTGTTATAAAACAAGTTCGAAATACAATCCATCGTCTTCTCTAATCACCTCAAACACTATCACTAGTCCAGAACCTATATCTCTACTTAGCATTCAATATTTCTACCTATCTTCCCGCATCCTGCATCGCGTTAAATCGACATGTTAGCTACAATGTTGCTTCTAAACTCCTACCTTCCGACATTAGCCTTAGCGGATTTTCGGTAGAGTTGATTTTTAGGCCATCAATTCTCGACAATGTCACCAATTGGCGCAGTGTTTAATCACGATGAAGACATTCATATTTCTAACTTCCGGATAAACCAATATTCGTATCATTGACGTAAAACGATCATGATCTTTGATGAAAGAAAATCATGAGGAAAACTCAATACCAAAACTCGTGGTTAAACCAAGATCTCTATGATATTAAAGACAGTTAAAACAGTAACCAATTCAAAAAATTCAAAGTTCTACCTTAAGATTTGAATTGATAAATCTCGTACCTGCGTAACCTCAAAATGTCAATTTAGGACTAGGGATTGTGGAAGAAAGGATAAAGATTATTAGATTATTAAGGAAAAATAAACATGTCTTCGCTTTGGAGGTATGATGATTTAAACATATGATACATCAATCATCCAACATACCATTCCAATGCTTTCCGAACAAAAACTAGTTCAACAAAAATTGAGGAAAATACATCCAAACTTAGAGAGTCGCATAAAACTAACTCAATAAACTCTTGAAAGAAAAGATTATTTTTCCGTCCCGCATTCAAACCGGGTCTCCAATACGGTGTTCGTTAGGAAGAAAATGGTGACATCAGATTTGTATAGATTTCAAGAATCAATAAGGCAAGCTAAAAAGATAATTTTCCATTACCTACCATGGACAGAGCACTACTTCTCAGAATAGTGTTCCGAGCTAATGTCCTTTCTAGATGGTTTTTCGTGATACAACCAAATTCCGGTTCATCCCGATGATGACCAAAACTACTTCTCGTAACAAATGGGAACTTACGCTCATCGTAAATGCCTTGGATTTATTAACGCAGTGAGCTACATTCCAAAGAGCAATGGATATGCCCTTCAAAGGATTGATCAAATTAAAACAAAAGAGGTCGCTTCATTTAGCTGACACATCGTATTTTTCTAAAAAGAGATCCAACCATTTACATGATTTCAATCAAATCTTTTTGAATGCTGTAGAAGGTATGGTATTTCACTCAACTCTAAAAATCCTTCTTTGCTCTAAATCAAGGAAAAAGCTCGTTTTATCGTTTCCAAAGATGGTATTTATATTGATCCTCGACAGATTAAAGAAATTTCTGAAATCCCATTTTCACAACAAAAAAATCCATGCAAATATTTTCAGTCAAATCAATTTTTAATAAAACACTGTTCTATTTTTCACATCATTTTACCATTACAAACCATGATTAAGAAAAATTCAAAGAAGCTGATGGGGATCTGTGGGAAAGGAAGCATTTGATTTAATCAAACAATCAATAATCAATTCCCCCGCTTTAAACACTCCCAATTTTACTAACTATTTTCACATTGTATACTATCGCGTCGATTCATCTGGTGCCTACTCACTCGCATTAATGATCACGACTTGGAAGCACCGATTTCATTTTTTAGTTCAAATTTCAGAAAGTGTAACAAATTACTCCGAAGTTGGAAAACAAGCCTTTGCTTTGTATAAAGCCATTAAACACTGTTGTGCCCTTTCCTTTTAAAAGCCTACACAAAAGTTATAGTTCCTTTTTCTCGTTAAAAGAAGGCACCATCGATCCAAAGGGAATTAGGCAGAGAAAAGGGCAAATTGGGCTACAACACTTCGAAGAGTATGACTTGGAAATCAAGCGACAAATATTGTTAGAGGTGTCAAGGTTTTTGTGTTATTAGCATGAGCATCCAACATTCAATCGTGTGATACAATATAGAACAAGAAATCAACTGTGTATAAGTATTGTCAATCGAATCTCAATACGTAGATTTAATCTTTTTATTTGAAAATGGATATGCACCTCCCAATATTTCTTATAAAAACAAACTATGTCATTAGATTGGGTGCCAAAAACTTCATAATCATTGACATGTACTTTTTAGGCAAATTATGATTCGCCCTTATTAAGATTCTTGAAACCCGAAGCATGTATGTTTTGCAGGAGCTACACGATGACCGCCCCGAAGGACATTTTCGAGCCGACACAACAAATTTCACAAAATCATTCATGTTGTACACACTCCACCTTATTCAGATACTCGCCATCATGTAAAGGAAATGCCAAAGTTGTCAACTTCCGTTGGAAGACAAAGAAAACCATCTTTTCCCTTTTACAAATCAACAATATTGAGCAACCCTTTTTAAACAATGGGGATTGGATATCATTGGGGGAAATAACTCACAGCTCCTCCAAAAACATAAGTATATCCTTACCCAAGCATCGATTACTTACCAAGTGTTGAAGCAATTCCGTTAAAGACAACAAACCTAAAGGAATTACAGAATTTACAGATCAATTCATCGTCACTGTGTTTGGTGTCCCAAATGCTCTTTGTTTTTAATAATGCATCTTATTTATATGGAAATGCTATGTTTGAGTTTGCTATTAAAAGAGGATTTCTAAATTGAAATATTCTCAGTAAATTACTATCCCTGGTAATGGTCTAGCAATAGTTCACTAACAAAAATTCACTTAAAATCATTAAGCGAACTATTGAATGTAATCATAAACCTGCACAAATATTTAATATTCTATGACCATGGGCTGATAGAATAACGCAAGGCCTCTAGGTACTTTCCATTCAATCTTGTATATGGGAAAGAAGCAATACTACCAACCAATCTAGCACTTCCTTCTCTAGCCTTAGTTCAGCTTTATTGAAGAAAGCCTCTCTTCTTCTATCCAAATCAGACATGATCAAATTTTAAAATTAGAAGAAGAAAGAGAAAAGGCCAAAATTACTCATGCAAAACATCAAACAGACAATCAAAACATCATTTGATTCAGCTCTTTCGCTTCAGTTCCCAAATGGGGCCAGTGTGTTAAGAAGATTCAGTTCTCCGAAATGGGATAAAGCCTATGAGGACAAAGGTAAACACACCAAGTTCCAAAAGATGTGGCTTGGACCATTTCGGTATCAATGTAGAAGATAGGCCATTCCGACATTCATATTACAAGATCTACTTGAAAGAGGGACTTCTTCCGTTAATGGCCTCATCTAAAGAAATTCTTCAATTGAGAAGGTAACCCCTTCTCTTTTTAATTTTAGTAGGATTTATAGTTTTTAGGACCATTAGAAATAAAGTTGCAAATAGCTTCTATTGGCCTTTGCTATATTGAAAAGTTGTCGAAAGAAGTACTTTTAATATTTACTTTTGAAAATAGAAGCTCTTTAAAAAAAAATAAAGGGGACAATTTCTATGGAATTAGTTATATTCACATTTCCGAAAACCCCATTTTATTTTTGTGAAATCTTCTCAAGATTTAGAAGCACTGTAAATCATTTTAATGTTTTCAAATCGTCAAAAAAGGGTTATCAATATCAAAACAGCAACCGATTCACTCTTAGTATCTTCAATCCTTACCTTGTCATCCATTTTTCTCTAAGGAGAAAATTGTCCATCCCATTCATCCAAGTTTATGATTACTCGCAGTGTAATTTTAAAAATATATGATATAAAGATACAAATTACTGCTAGCCTCAAGTACCATGATCATTGGAAAATAGTCTAATCGATATTACCAACACCGCATACCAAAACAAGGTAATGGCTTATAATCACAAGACATAGTCTCATCAAGAGCCAAATTTTTATTCGATTAGATTACAAAACTAAATGAATGGCATTGTCAAACACTGCAACCAAACCAAAGAAAATGGCCTTTTTATCTTACAAAATAATGGAAAAGAAAGAAATACAAAATATGAAAACATATTTTGAATTCATTCTTTAATCATAATCCGAGATGGGAGGGGTCATGGACAATCAAATGGTTAAAAGGTATCCCCGTCGAAACTATGAACGTTTGTCATGCGCAGGGCTCTACCTATGACAAAGGAGTCAAATCAAAAAGGCGGTTGGAAAGGTGTTTTGTTTTTTTATCATTATCAACCAATAGAGGCCAATTTAAAACGAATGTGTATTTAATTTTAACAAGAGAAGAAATTAGAAAAAATAGCCTTTATTATATTCGAATGTATGTATACTTAGTTATATTAGAATATTCTTTTTTTTTTTTTGATAAAGAATTATATATAAAGAAAGTTCAAATATCCTGAATATTTCTAGATAATCGTTTCTCCCGTCGAATCGCCAATTGTTGTGCTATACAACAACCCCCCATTTCATAAAATATTGCTTTAGAAAAACTATAAAGGAAATGGGTCCTTTTTAGATTAAATTGGTATTAACTTCATCATTCCTCTAAAAGGTCCAAAAACAAACGACAAATTATAAAACCTTTTGAGTTAATAACCATCTAACGGGAAAATAAAACAATCACAACAAAAAGGCCCCTCTCCGGCTCCGATGCGATATCACTACTTCAATCGGGGAACGCGATATGAATACAACGAAACCTTTTTCCTTAAAAGCTCCCCGATGCGAGTTGCGATATCGCTACTCAGCTATCGGGGATTCTACGATAATTTAAATAAACCGCCCAAGTCTTCTCCGATCGCCGCATCGCGATAAATCCAAGCGCGACTTTCAAAAGGATTGATATGGCTTCGTATATTATGTTAATTATTATTAAAAAAAGCCTTTTCCACTTCCCAATAGTGATTCACTTGCGCCCAACCGCCAAACAAAAATCAAATCCACGCTTAAATAGACTATCTTTAAAAAATGAAGGATATAATGACCATTTAATTGATCGACAGTTTAAATGGTTAATTAATGAGCAAAGAGTGCTTCAACCTTTCGAAGAGATTATATCCGCGGAGTCTTATGATTATCTTCCATTATTCATTGATTGACATAATTCTTCGATACTTAGTTTTCGCCATCTATTCTCCGCATTACTTTCATTTTATCTCTTGCGTAGCTTCTCTCGGGCAGTAGCAAACTGCACCAAATGGGGGAAGAAATCTAAGAAACCTCGTAACAGCCTTTTCCGGCCCTTCTGGCAGGTCATATCAACATGTCGCCGATCCCAGACCAAAAAAGGATTAACCGCATACCACATGTCTTGGTTCCCGGTAATACTACTTGCGTAGCATTTACAACTGGGTTGAAGCGAGGAACCTCAAAGAACACCCAGACAAGCTACGTTATGCTCCTACGTAACCGATACCGAAAGATTTGGCCGATTCACCGCACAGAAGTGTTTCAGAGCAAATTCTTCCATACACAAGATGTAGTGGAGATGTGGCCATTGAAGAAATTCCACCGCTAATGTGTAATATTTCGTACTATCGATGGGAGAGCTTGCCTGCTTTCACCATCAGATTTGAGACAAAATGTACCATTTGCCCGAACTGCAGAAGAAGTATAATAAAGTATCTCTGGAGAAGTTTAGAGATGAAAATGAAACCGAGTCGTAGCCTATACGTGAATGGAGACAGTAACCTTGCCGAAACACAAACATGAGTCTTCGTGAATTATTATCACTTCAAGACATTGGAACAATAATGTTGTCAAGAGCTAGAAAAGAATGGGAAATTGATCACAGGAATTGAAAGTTTAACTTCTTGGGACACCTATTGGTTGTTCCTATAAAACCACACAAATGAAGCTTTCGCCCTCAAATGCTTAATTCGATGCACCTGGGGTGTATCTTTCCGACATACACGATGCCACCTATGTCGCTCAAATCAATTTTCGTCCCAACCGCCCTCAAGAAGTGGAACCAATGGGCCGGCAATATGCCAACTCGTGGACAAAAGGCAAACAGCGTAGTGATGAATCATGTCGCTCGATTACCGCATTGTTGTAGGGGGAGATGATTCAAGATTCGGTTATACCAATTTAGTAGCATTTTAATTTTGTAGTTTGTTAGTTTAATTTAGTATTTATAGACCCTTTCATGTATTTAGAAAGGGTCGTAAGTTTCTGATATGATCGAAACCCTAAGTTGCACCACTGCATTTGGTGAATATTTTTTTAATGAAAATCGGACCAATTTTTCCAAATTTTTGATAACGTGCTTTGTATGTGGATGTCCACCATCGCCTTTATTTAAAAGTATTTCGAGTTTGAAGAAGGAATTCAAATTGCGATTGTCGTTGGGAAAGATTTATAAACATATGGTACTATTATCTATGTCTCGAATTTATTCTTTTTATGTAAATTTTTGTTTGATTATTCTTGCTATTATTGAACATATGAATGTGTTTTAACAATAGTCTTTATACTCTTCTATCATCGGGATGTTTACGCTTGTTATTCTTCTAATAATCTATGTATTAGTAATATAAAAGATAAGGTAACAACAAACAATTACTTCGTTCAACTATTTGAACGAAGTAATTATTATTTAAATAAATGTCTTTGTTTATTGAATAAAGCACATTCATAAGTGCCTATCAACGAACACAGACGACTAAACGTTGCACTTAAGAACAAGCTCTCGTGATAAAAAATAGTCATTTACGTTTTCACTTATACTAAGTCCTCCATTCATTATCACTTATTAGAAAACCAATCATTCATCCACCCCTTTTATTCATTATCGTAAAACTCGGTCCCATTATATCCAACACGTAGCCACCATCCCAAACGGAAAAGGAGTCGTATTAAGGTCCTGGATTCGGTGGAAATATCTCAATGTTGATGTAACGATTTTCAGGGCATCAACAGATACCATAGGGTCTAAACTCGCAATTGTTTGTGCTTCAAAACCCACAAATCAACAAAGAACGAGCACAAAAACCAGTTACACAAAATATATGTTCTAGATATTATGCGTGACAATACATAATATCATAAAGATAACAAGAAATTAACCATTCAAGATTATTGCTGAAGCTGTGTATAAGAGATATATGACACATGAACATCAGAAAAATACACATCTTTATCGATACAACATGTATAAAAAAATAAATCACAGGAGAAATCACTCTACATTCTGCCATTGCCTTGAGCAAAACCATCCTCTGGATTTGTCTAGCCTTAGCCTCACAAAGTTTCTTCCATGGCTATGCACAAAGTTTGTCATAGAGAATGAAATTGATCATCATAAGGAAATGCCCATTTGCTTCAAACCAGGAAGTGTAGGAGGCACAAGGAAATATCACTTAATCGTGTCATAATAGGCTATAATATCTATAATTCTCTCTCTTCTTCGTCTCCTTAGGCTATTCCCTGAGGCGTATTTATACTTCCTCAAATTATATTTATTCAATTGGGGAACAAAATAGGTCATTGATGGGGTAGTTAAGTTATAGACCATAAACCTCGCCTGTCAATAGGGAAATTTATATTTTTTAATATTTGGAAATTTCATACATAGGTTTGTTATGCATGGACTCATGTTAATTTCCAGAAAAGTTGAAGGCAGTCACGTATGGATTTTTAAAATACTCTTTTTTTGGAGAAATGTGACCAAGTCCGAATGGAAGGTCGCTACGTGCCAATGCATAAGTCATCACATAAAGTGGTGATAAATGCATGCTATAACATATATGTTATTTATCGTATCATTATGCAAGCTAACGTAGTGCACAAGATATGATGCTTGGGTGTTGCAATAATCTATTTATAGTGAAAAATGGCATGTTACTAAGGAGAACTAGTCACTGGTTAACCCTAAAACTTCCAATTAATTAGCCATAAATTATTTATAGGTCCAAAAAATTAAAGAGATGAATGACTCCCATGCATAAATGGAGTAGGTTAAAGCACATATAATGGTGAAAAATAGGCAGATCCAAGTCTACATTGCAATGATAAATTTGGAAACCAATCATCACAATATTTAACATGGTTTTGTCGTGCGATATGTTATCCATTTTAATGGCTATGCAAGATACGCAGGCACAAGATATGATGATTGGTAGGTGTTACATAGAATCATTATATGAAAAATGGGTGCCTACCAAGCTAGAGAGAACAAGTTGGATTGTCGAAGCCAATCCTAATACTCGAATTAATAAGGCCATCAATTATTTACATCCCCAAAAAAATGAACGATATGAATGAACTTCTGCGTAATGTGAGTACAAGTACACATACATGAAAAAATAGGCGTAATATTAGAGGTACATTGCAATGATAAATTGGAAACCATTCTTTACAATGTTGAACATGGTTTTGTCATGCGATATGTTATCCATTTTATAATTATAAGCTACAGAACAAGATATGATGCTCGTAGGTGTTGCAATAGAATATAATATAGGAAATTAAATACCAGCCAAGGAGAACTAGTTGATCACAAGCTAATCTCATTACTATGAACCAATAAGGCCATCAATTATTTGTAGCTACTAAACAAGACATATGATTTTAAGTTGCACTTTTAAGTGAAACCAATAAAAACTCAACACAAATTTAAAATTCATGGTTTTGGAAATGGAATTATACTATAAAATTGTGGTTGTCTTATTGAGATCATCACATTGTATATTATATAGAATAGAACAGAAAACATAATCTTAGCCACCACAAGAAGACAACAATGTAGAGATGAACAGATAGCAACCACAAGTCATGACACTAAAATGACAAGAAAATTTGCAGACACACCAGATAACGGTAACTACAATAAGTGACAGAATTGAAATGGGAAATGATATTATGTTAATGAAATAACAATTCGAGGAAGCCAAATATCAAATTATTCATCAAAATAAACATAAGGAATTGGTTGTGAAAGCTAACAACAAGGTTATATAGACCTAAAAGTGATTAGAGGAGATGTATGTAACCAGTGAGTGTACAAATTGAGATTTAGAAAAAAATAAAAGTAACAAGAAATATTCAAAAAGCACATATGAATAAAGAAAATGCTAATATTGAGAATACGTATTGGGATATTAAAGGTCAAATAATTAAATAGGCAAAGACATGCTAATAAATTATTATGCCGATGGAACTTGATTCATACTTTGACTACATAAATAGAAAGTAGACAAAAGAATGTTGAAATTGAAAGAAAAATAATGGAATTTAACCGTGAATGAATTCTAACTAAAAGTAGAAGAAAGGACTTTAAAATCATCACATACATCAGCTTTTTCCTATATTAGTTACTCTTATACATATATTTGGACTTTAAATCATGACAGAAGTAGCTTTTTCCGTCATACTTACCTAATACAATTCTCATGTGACATGCATGCATCACCTCCACTACCAAACCCAAGCACCCGAAACACCCCAATTCCCTATTTGATGATGACAAAGAAAAGAAAAGAGAAAAAAAATGATACATAAATTTGCGCGGTAACGCCATGAGAAATGAGTAGTGCCAGACTAAGCTCTTTTTTTCTATATAAGACACCTCTCCTCAAAAATCCCACCAGGTTATGAAACACCATGAGATCTATCTCTATAATTCATGAAATTCACAAAATCATATTCATGGTAGGAACTCATATGAAGCTACCTTCGAATCGAATAATAAACATGACAGATTCATAACAATAGCATGTGCATTTAGAGAGGTTGTTATGCCCACCTTTGCAATGATACCTATTTCTCCATCACCATGAATAACACATTTCGTCTCATCCATGGCATCAAACTTGATTCATCACACAAGATTCATTACTTATATCAACGCTTCTCCGAAGGTGTCAAAAGATATATGTTGGTGAAAACCTCTAATGCATTCGATTTAAAACAAAAACAATTTACAACTCCAAAGAAACCAATAAATTAAACATTGAAAAGAATAAATATCAAAAACATACGAGGGACTTGCTTCAAGTACCATTTTCTCACAGGGATCGGATCCCTTTGAAAAATAGTTGCCAGCCAACACCACAACTTCCTTGACCTCGTGGTGCAAACTCATCGAGGTTCCACACCAATCATGTGTTTCAACACATGACCTCTTGCAACCTGTGATCTCCCATCAAATGAGTATGTAAATCATTCCTTATTTACAAGTAAAAAAAATAAATGTGAGAAATAAATATAAATTTACTTTTGCATACGTACCCGCAGACTAGAGAAGGGGAGAATAACAAGACATTTTTCTCGTGCCTACCACCAATGGGATAACTGGAATTTCTTCCGTAACAACTTCTTCAATAAAAATAATTATACCTCTTCACCATCCTCTTGCATTTTCTAGTTGGGGAAATGCTTTATGAAGAAGAAGAAGCAGGATTTCTTTAATATCCTTGTGTCCACATATTTTTGGGAGCTAAATATCATGCAAGCTTGTTATAGATGTCCTCACTCACAAGCAAATGTATTTGTTCTTTTTCATAATCAAATGTACCTACATCTATTTGAAATTAATGAATCAAATAAGCAATACAGAGAAAACATGGATCAAATAAAATTCACTAAATGGCACATTTTAAACGATATGCTAGACATGTGCAACCAAAACAAAAATTGCTAATCTACTCCGGTACTACATGTGGAACTTAACACATATATATAATGCATACCTAATGGTATATTGACTTTGAAGACTTGGATTTTCATGAAGGATCCATCATATTGGTAAACCTAATATATTAAACAACTACATGCATCATGTGGCTTGAATTTATTGATGACTAATGTCTTGTAGAAGGAATTCTAAAATTTCCTTTTGAAGTCACATTAGAGACAAGAGACGTTTTGTTTTCTTTCTAGCATAACACACAATGAGTGGGACAACAAAGCACAAGCCCCTAAATTATTTGCGTAGGTACTAGGATGTTGTTACAATAACAGTAGTAGAAGGAAATTACCTTAGGAAACTATGCTCGGGGAAAGGAGGATATTTGATGGAGATACCCCCGTTTAATAGAGTAAGAAGACTTTCATTCTCGCGCTTTCTTGGTTTTGGAGATAGGATACATCCAAGAAGTGGTCGATATCACAAAAGAATGGTTTGGTACCACCTGAGTTATAGTCAACCCATTCCCCAAGCCTATTCCATGTAAAAACATAATAGGGGTAATGAGAGTGTTGAGACAATAACAAAAAAATTCATGAATCAACCAAATCAAATTGTACAGATGGATTTCCTCAAAATATTGTCACTAGAAAAGGATATTTGTCTTCTATTTCTAGGTACCCAAGTGAATCAAGGAGAATGGTTCTAGTTGACTATAATCTCAATATCTCGGGATCCATTTAGAGAATGAAGAGTGACTTTTAATATTTCTATTGAATAAATTTTCCCCGTGGAACAATTCCCAAAAGAAATTGGGCCCCAATACTAGATTCATTAGGGAGTCTTTGAACCAAAAATATCAAAAATCCACCAAAAGAAAAAAACATGCTAAACTATTGGCAGCATCATATCAATGTCATATAATAAAGCTTTCCTATCACAAATTATCAACCTCCTTTTTCATATTCTAAAATCCTCACTAAAAAGCTTTGTTAACTATGCATACCATAGTAGCAACTATGGATGTGAAAATTTGTATCTCATGGTAACCACTACAAAGGTCTCTTCACATAACCCTATTGAATACAAGCTTCATCAATTTAAGAAACAACCTACAGATCGGCAGAAGTCATAGCTGAAAATGAAGCCTTACCATGTACTTGCGTATTCACCCTCAGTATCTCACCATTCGAATGAACCTATAAGAAGAATTGCACCCAAAGTCAGCAAAAAACCAAATAATTTAGGATATATGAGTAATTTTATACATGTTCAATATCAAATGTAACACAACATTGAAGGCTAGTTTGAACTTAGAATAGAACAGGTCGAAATAGTACATAATTAAGATACCCCATGAGTAAATCAAATTATCTCTAGCTAGAAGCAAGCCCAAACCAACATAAATTAGGACTAATTTGGGTGTGAGCAGTGGTCATCTTAGAGGCTTGTTTTCCTTGATAAAATACTAGAGGTATGAAAGAATAGGGAGTCCTACCAATTGCACTAGATTTGATATCCATCTACCGTTACCACCATCATCAAAGTGATACCTCGTTAAGAAGTGAAGCAATAGCTTGACCTACAATAAGTAACAAAAGCAATCGAATATTACAATTGCCCAATGGGTCTTCCTTTTTCCTAAAAACATCTTTCTATTGGGGCCTCTTCCGGATCTCGTATCCTTTAATCAAACCATGAACTAAAGTTCCAATCTTCAAGTTCAAATAGTAGTTATTAATACAACAACTGCGTATAGATATTTCAATCAAATATAAAATTAATCTAAGTTTTTAACAAACATAACTTTCACCGCATCCGTGATCAAATCATGGCTCGAAGTTCAATCTTGTGATCCAAAGAAAATTATATTATAACAACTTAGATAGATAGTTCACCAAATATAAAATTAATCTAAAACATTTAATAGACATACCTTTCACACCATACCGTGGCTTTCCGGAATACCACCCATCCGAATACTACCTATTAGGAATGAATTACTAGTGTGCATCAAGAAAATTACTTAGCTTGTGTATGCATCACCAAGAATTACTAGGCTTCCGGATGTATCACCACAGGGCATAACATCTCTCATGAGTTGTTACTTTTAAAGAACAAATGTTCATTTCTAGTTCATAAACATGCGCAGATTTTTCATTGTTGCCAGGAACAAGTTCTCATCCATGTTGAAATATTAATGCAGTAAAATCCCAAATGAGCATTGTTCTTCACATAGATAAATCCAAACCTTTCATAAATTTCCACAAATATTCACCTAGTTAGTATACAATCATAACAATAAAATATGAATGTATCTATGATGTCAATGCTTCAAATAAAAATTAACTATAAATTAATAAAAAGTCGCATTACGAAAAAGAAAGAAACAAAAGTATTGCAATTATAAAAAATAAGAGGCTCCGTACCTTAATTTCATCTTTCTTCAACTAAAAATATCGTAATCCGTGGACACAAAGAGTCCGTAATGAAGCTTCAAAATCTTGCTTTTGTTGTTAATGATATTGCCCTCATTCCAAACATTGTCAACAATTCATCCACATACAATAATAAAGACCACACAAGGAAAATGACAACACTAAATCAAAAATTACTTTATGTTCTTTGGTTGTTCCTCATTTTCTTCTTCCGATTGACAACTTGACCTCCACTCATCAAAGCATAATTTTTTTCTTCTTTTTGTTTTCCCAAGAGATATTGTAGCTATATTTGTATGAAAGTTTGCAAGTGCGGCCAACATGTTTCGATTTTTTCGGGAGGTGATATGCCATAAAATAAAAAAATTTGCTATGTATTTTCCATTTCCAAACCATGAAATATAAACTTATGCACTTTTTTCGGGAAAAACAAAATCAATTAAAATTTTCATACCATTCAAATTTCACCCTATCAAATTATTTTTAATCCAAAAGTTGCAAAACAGATACCATTCACCTTAAAATACCCCTTGGATTTATGCACAAATTTCAAGGTCCATCAAACACATATATATCAATATTATAGGAAAAAAATAGAAAGAAAAGTGCCATTTCAAACATCACCCTATCAAATTATTGTCAATCGAAAAGTTGCAAAAAACGTATACTAATTCACCTTAAAATACCCCTTGGATCAAATGCACAAATTGCAAGGCCCATCAAACACATATATCAATATAGAAAAAAATAAGAAATAAAAGTTCCATCACCATTCGAATCTACCAAGTACATATCTCAACATACAAACAATTTGGAAACCTCATGTGTATGGCCAAAATACAAATACTTCAAAAAAGACTCGATGGCACATTTGAGATACAAACTCGCTTTATATGTCCAATTTAAAAAATATGAAATCCAACTACTACAAAAAAATTCAAAATAAAATTCACTTCATGTGTTATCCATTTCTCTACCGTAAATTTGTTGACTTGGAGTGATCGTAAACCATCCCCGATTGAACCGTGTGCTATTAGATCCTTGATATCCTTTCTCACCAAGAGAACCATTAATATAAAAATTTAAGGAAAACATTAACATTAGCAGAAAGAACCACATATCATATAAACATATTCATGAAAAAAGGAACCAACTTACCATGATTAAATGGAATCACTTCAAAAGAACCAAAGTAGAAGAACCAAATACAAGTGTTAAGGTAAGGGATATCATTATCTTAAAATTTCATATATATGTTGAGGTATGGGCACATACAGCTATATAGAATTAAATTGTTATTGTTTTTATGGAATAAGTGCCAAATTGATGTTGGAATGAAACACAACTACAAAAATATGAATGGCTAGTGAAAGAAATTTACACCAAAAAGTAGGTAGCAGAAAAAGGTCGAGTTGTCTCGAACATTCACCATTTGAAGTATTCACTAGACCTAAAGCTAAATAGTACAAAATTAAGATCAGATTCATACAACAAAATCAACAAAAATACAACCAAAAACTATTTATAAATAATCCAACATATGGAAATACATAAGGAAAGTGAAAGTATAATAAAAATTAACCTTGTTCAAATTTTTCACAAAATCTAAAAAAACTTTGTAATCACTTTCTTCTAATTTGTATGTATCATTCTTATCAGTAATAGATAATTTCATGATTTCTATAATGTATTCAAGTTGTACAAAATCATGATCAACAAATCGTACTTATACATGCGTTGCTCCCTTTATTCTACTATACCAACATAATTGAAGCTTGATGCCTTTAATCTATCCAAAATTTTGATGTCATTATGGTAATAAAACAACCTACTACCATCCTTCTTACTTATTCTTCAAACCCTTCCAATGTACCAAATTCCACAAGAAACACCTTGTTTTGTACTTAAAGGAACACCTTTTCTTACAAGACGTTTAGTGAGAGGGGAATTGAGTTGTTTTCAAACAACAACACACAATCAGATCCAATTCCAAAGCTAATTGAAACACCCTTTTGTAGAGTCTTCCCATATCACCAAAGTAGACCCCTATTCTCACATTTTTCAACCTACCATTGGATAATGTTGGATTTCAATCAACCGACTAACCAAACATGCTTTGAAACATATCCTTACCATCAAGATTCACCAACGTTTTGTGTTTTTTTCTTTCTATTTTCATCAATGGAATCTAAAATTTCATTCAACCGATGACTCCACTCACTTTCTATTATTTTCAATTCACTTTCATCAGACCAATAAAGATGAAGATTTAAATATATTGTGCTTGAACATCTCTGGAGAATCATCAACTAATTCATCCACAATTGGAATGTTGGAAAATATTTATCCTTTTTCCATAGTTTAACCTGCCCAAGAACATTGAGTGTAATTTTTTGGTTTTTATCCAAGAGTTGATAAAATATCTTGCATCCTCCAATCCAATCCTAAGGGTTTCTACACCTTATACCTTTGGATATTGAATAATATTGCAACAATATGTCAATGTTTTTTATTATTTATTGGTGCAATTTATTCCAAATGTTTTCTGCTTCTGTGATTTTTTAAAATGAATCCCTTGGGATTTGATTCTTTCTTAAAAAAATCTATTAAGGGTTCCAACAACATGAATAAAGTCATGAAATAATAGGCCCTCTCCATCCCAACCATCCCACCAAATTTCTAAAGAAGTTTCCCGACACATATGACCTACCAAGTGCAAAACACATGGCAAGTTTGAGTACTGATCTTCAAACAATCTCATCAACAAACCGCAAAAATGGAAAGAAATTCTCATATCTTGATATGCCTTTCTACTAATGAAATTTATGTTGACATTAGTATGAGATTATTTTTTGTACCCAACATAGCCATAATGCGAAGAAATGATGAACTCGTGAAGCATTTCACACTCTTTTCTTGGGCTCAAACTATGAAACATAAAGATGTCAATGTAGTCAATGAAAATTCAATAGGGTAAGTCTCTCAGAGCTAGTGTCATCTCTAACTTTCCACCTTTGTGTACTTTCATCTCTTTCAAACACCCTCTCGAACATGCCTTGAAGCAATCACAGCGGAACCCCAATTTTGTCTATCCATCCTCTTTATATCTTCACATCAAATTGTGATCATCCACTTTAAAAAGGTGATAAACCATTCGACATGTTCAAATTAAGTGTACTCATTTCCAAACTAATTCCTCATCAAATGCCAAACAAAGGATTCAATATTTTTCGTGATTAGGATTTAATCTTGTCATGCAATTCATGTACATTCAAACTATTATACAACCCAAATAGCTTCCACCCTTCCCAAGAAATTTGATATCTAAGATCTAATGTTGAAGAATAACTTTTCCAACATAATTTGTCTTCTTCATTATCCCCATCTCGAGGAGTCCCAAATTTTTTTATACATGTTTCTTCCACATAAATTATACCCTTTCCATTGTTGGATAATAAAATTTGCATGAATTTATTGTATGTTGTATGAACATCCAAAAACAAACTAGGAAGTTTTTCTACAATAGGTTTACAATAATGACATGTGCACAATGCCAAATAAAGATTGTTTTTTAAAAGAATTTGTTATAATCTCATAGCCTACATCTCCCTCACAAATTTTCACCAAGAAATGGGATTGATATTGATGTTCTCTTCAAACCACAAACCCCACCACAGTATCGCTTTTTTCTACCCACCTAACATATTTCTTCACAATTTGTTTCATCTTCAACAAGGTATCTAGGAATTGGTCCATATATACCATGTTTGGCTTTATACATGACAAATTTTTCTGACCGCCTCAAAAATGTGCTCATGCCTCTGGGATATATTTCAATGACTTCTAACTTTCTTTTAAAGTTGTGGATATTGAAGACCATCCAAATTCAAGCTAATAAATTTATGTAATCTAGGACTCTCCCCATAACTTGATCATCTCATAAAGGGATTTTGTGGATGTACTTAGCTTTTCCTCGTTTTTTGCAGTGAATCAGTATGAAATTTATCCTTGATAAATTCCCAAATCTCCATCTTTTACCTTGTAATTTTTCCTTGCTTATGTGCCCCCCATACACACTTACAAAATCCAAAGACATCCTTCCTTTCTACCGATTCAAACAACTTTTTCTTTAGAGATTCACTTAATAGAGAGGCAGTAAACCTTTATCCCTATCCCACCAAATAGTTCGAATTGTTGATATATCGTTAGAATTTGTAGCCCTTGCTACATTCTTCAATTAATTTTAATTCAAAGAGTCGAATATTCTACCTTTTCCTGTATCTCGTTCACTTATTTTTATTGGTGCACCTTGATTCACGATATAAAAACATCCTGAAGTCATTACATTCTGGAACCAACTTACAAAATCTACATGTTAATGAATCAAATGGGATCCCCGTTTAAGAACCCATTTGGAAATGAATATGCCTATATGTACCATCAATACAAAATTCAATACCCTTATAACATAGCATGATCTTGGTATGCTTCTCTATGGCCCATAATTTTCCACCCCTTTGATCATCCATTAAGACCTTTGTTTCAAATCTCTCCCCATTTCTATCAATATAAGGATACCAATACCCCCAAAATTGTAGTAACAGGGGAGCCACTTGAGCTATGATAAGATGACCACACAATAAAAACCAAATAAATTATAAGTAAGATAAATAAAAGAATATACAAATTCATATTCAAGTTTAGTCTAAACTATTAACTAACCACTAATTAACACACCTGAAGTAGAAGGATTTTCACTTGTAGAACCCCTATGCAATACTGATGTTGATGATGGAACTAAGAATCTAGTCAAACTTTGCTGGGACTTATCATTGGTAGGCTTCTTAGGTCTCCCAACTGTGCCACTCCTCAACCCAATCTCTTAATGTGAAGCCTCATTTGTAGTAGTAGTAGTGTTCTTATTTGATTTCATGTGTTCATTTAGAGAACTGACAATATTACCCCTTGTTGGCATTAAAAAAAACCATTTATTGCATCATGTACATTCGAATCTCACTTTTTTCATATACTTATAGTCTGCAAGTGTTTCTTCCACCACCTTGAACAAATTAGGCTCTTGTGTCTTGTTGAAATCATGTAGAAGTTTTATTTCTTGATCAATATAAAATCGATCTCCAACCACCATTATTTGTTGTAATTTGTTACATCAAGTAATTTCACTACCACTTGGAATTGAAAGGAGTTTTTGATGGGACCCTATTTTCATATGATGGTTTTTGAAGTTGCACATTGTTTACACTACCAAGGATACATCACCTGTTCCATAATCAATGCAACAAATTTCACAATGGATATTTATTTCATATTCTCCCTTTTCTTAAATACTTTGAGAGTAAGTTTCTCATTGACAAAATCTTCCATTAAAATTTTCACTTTGTTTCCCCAAGATGCCAATACGGAAGGATAAAAAATTGTGGCTTGTTTCACTAACAAAGGCATATTTTCAACTCTTGGTTGTTTATGCATGGGTTCCTCCACGTTCTCTTCAATTTTTTGAAAGACTGGTATTTTTTCCACTACATTTGAACCTTTTGTTTCCATATCAAATGTGCCTATTTTCCTTTTGATGCCTAAAAGTGTTGTATAAACTTTTCATTTCTTATCTTTCTTTGGATTAAAAGCTAATCCATCCTCGATAAAGTTAAAAGGGTATTAAATGATTTCATTATCCACAATTTCATCATGGATTTCAGAAAATGTATAACCTTCTCAACAGCTGACAATGCCAATCACATATTTCTCTTCATCGGTAGCAATTTTATAAGACAAGTCCATCCGTTTTTGCACACAAATAAATGAAAAAGTAAGTAAAATTCCACAAACATATTGGATTATTATGAAAAATGAGCAAGGAAGCAAGGTATGCACTTTAAATTCAAAACTCCAAGAAACATGAATAACTCTTACTATTGGGATGAAACACCTTGATTCAAAATGTACTATCAATGGATTCCTCAATTGGAACTAAAATCAGAAATAAAACAGATTTGAGAGTTGGTTTATTGAGTCAAACATTGACAAACTTATAAGAAATATTAGGCCCTAGATCTACCTCAATTTTGGCCTTATTTACACCATATTTTTTGTGTAGTAAAGAGGTCAAAACCAAACCCTCATAGCTTTTATTGTTCGCTGGTATGAAATGCATTTTATTCAATTTATTGTTTGCCAGTATCTAGGGCTTGTGAGAGATAAAGAATTTTTTTATGTTTTTGGAGCTACCAAAGGATAAGGACAATGCTCAATCTCTAATATAAATTATAGTGTGTGTGTGAATGGAAGGATTTACATTGTTTGTCAACTATATGTTCTACTTAGATCGTTGATATTTAATTGCAGTGACAGTGTGTGTGTGTGTGAATGGAAGGATTTACATTGTTTGTCAACTATATGTTGTACTTAGATCGTTGATATTTAATTGCAGTGGCAGTGTGTGTGTGTGTGAATGGAAGGATTTAGTAATTTACATTGTTTGTAAACAATGTCTTGTACTTAGATTGTTTCTATTCCCATGAGACCCATCACTTTAATAGATGTAAAATTGAATTTCATGGATATTCCTTACAGAAAATCTCCAAGTCTTAACATTTTCACCACAAATTTGGTTCACCATTAAAAATAAGGTCTAGGCATTAAAAGAAGAGTTACACCAAATCTAAGGTGCCTTTCCAACAATAAATGCTACCTTCATCACTATAATTCCAAAATATAAAAAAGCACTCAATCCCTCCAAATTCCAAGCTATAGGTCTCTACTATGTTATTTACAAAATGAGATGAGAGGGTTGCACTAGCTGTTGATGTAATACACTGATTGTGATCTGTAGATCTAGTCACCTCCTAAGGTTTCCATCTCACACCGCTACTAGATCTAACAATGGTGGGTTTTTACAGTCAAGGGTTCTATACCTTATCTCATTGAGGTTTTTCAATTTTCAACTTCCACTAGATATACTCCCTTCAACCACAAAAAAATTGTGACGTGCATATTTTTCACTAGTGTGGCTGATTACAATCAAACTACAAGATGAAAAAATTGGCTCCATTTCAACATTGGGCTCATAATAGTAATTTTGTGCAGTATTTTAGGTGTTATGCCCTCAAGAAGCCAATAAATAAACTCAACTACACAATTAGATATCTCAAATATGTGCTTAATATTCAAAAATATGTTAATTTCTTCATGAATATGCAAGAAAATTTACAAATCTGCAACTTTTGTATCAGTGAAAGTACAAGTATCAATGACTTAAACATTTATGGGTTTGGTGTTGTGTATATTTCTCCTTAAGACGACATGGAACAAATTTTTGAAAAAAATGAAACCACCATCAATAGGCACCCTCAAGATGTACAACCCCATGAGGAATATACAGTAGCTACAAAAGAAGACATTTTTGGTGCCCTTGATCTAAACTTGTCTTTTAAAAAAAATGAGAGAAAATCATATATTATATGTTTCAATGGTCCACCAAGGTTTGATGATGACCATCAAGAGAAAAACAGATCTGAATATGACCCTGTCAGAGGCTTGTTACAACAACATGATGATAGGCCCACTACTCTAGAAGGGGGCACAACCACCATGATAATTTATTTGGAAAAATATGGTGATTATTTATTCATTAATTAGATATGCAACAAATACACACTTTCTCAATATTTTGAGGGGATTCAAAGATCAAGAACTCGAATTCATATCTCCTGCTACCATTTGATTATGGTATCTATATAAGTAATGTGGGAGATGCAACAAATATGATAGCTTGAATATAGCTTAAATTTCTTAACACTGAAGAAGAAGAATGAGAATGGGAGAAGGGAAGCATTACATCAGCCAAATAATTTGATGGTAAAACAATATAGTGTGGGAACCAATGACCTCACTTATACCATCCACGATGAAAACAATCAATTTATTTACTGCAATGTTATGTCATGCAATGGTGTTGTATTGTTGGATGATAAGTCCAATTTTAGACATTAGGTTGCACACTAAGGTTGCCTACGAAGTTACTTTCCTGTCATTACTTATCCATACAATAGAGTGGCATACATCCAAACTATTGAGAGGATTGACAGATACTCTTTAATATGGAAAAGTTTTAAGAAACTCACAACAAGAGAGAAAATCCCTTGTCATGACTCGCGAGGATTACAAAATGATGCACATACTAGCAACTAAAATACATGAAAATTGAACTAATGCAGGAAATAGGGCACATAGCTAATCTTATATGTTCAAGCCACCCCTTCCTAGAGAAGCGGAACCATTCTTGGAATTAATGAATGGACAACCATTGCAATCGATCTTACAAGGATACTGTAACTCAAAAAATAAAAAGGAGACCGCCCAAGCACTAGTAGTTGCATAGATGAGTCTAAATTATTGTATAAGTCCAAACTAAGGGGTCTGGGTATACCTAAGAAGTGGACACTAAAATTCATAGAAAAATGGATCAAACTTCAATAAAAAAGTGGATGGATTCCTAGAAAACCTGGAGGACAATCCTAGCTATGTGATATCCTTGAAAAATGTTAGAGGAAACTAGAATAAATCACAAACCATGTTATCATCTATAAATTTTTTGGAATGTGGCCCTTAGAGACAACATTGAAATAGTGGGTCAAAACACAAATATTGCCTTGTGTAATAGGGACCTCAACTCTCAAAGAAAATAGAAATAAATTACTAGAAAATATAAAAAATAAAAGTTTAACATCCTTTTCGCGCCAGAAAAAAGATGCACAAAGGTATATCTTGAAAATATGGCACCAAGAATTTGGTACAGTTGTAAGGAAATGGGAATTAGATGTTGAGACTTCTCTGGTAGCCTAACCAATCCTTGGAATGGTAGCAATGTGAAACTCACCAATTTCATAGCCAATGTATGGTGGATCTCAATCCACTTTCACATGATTGGTACCAAATCCTTCAGCACCTTAGTCAATGGATATCAACATGTCAATCCCCTAGAGAAGAGAATTTCCTAAACAAAAGGTATGATATCCCACCCAAGGTCATAAAAAATCTCCAAATAATACTCCGAGACCTTAATATGATAGAAAACCTCTTGGAATATAAAAGAGGCTTTATAAGGCTAAATAACATATGTACAAGATTCATAGAAAAAATAAATGATCTATAACTGATATATGCCTTTCCCAAAAACAGATCTTGGAAATGAAAATAATTAATGAAGGGGATCACACCATGTGGCTAAAATTATGGAGTATTTACAAATGTCTTTGTTCAAATTCCTTGATAAATGAAAGGATTGAGTGGAACTCTCTCATCCCACATCTGCCAAAAAGATAGCTTGAATCACTAGCCAATTCTACTCCATTGTCAATATCAGTCTATGGTAAGAAATGCCACCTTATTATTTGTAAAAAAAGTGGCCCATAGACCTAGACTTCAAACACTTATTGAAAAATTGGTGGACCAAGGCTAATTTAAGAAAATGTACAAGTATGTATGTATTCCAAGGAAAGTTAATAGTCCTAAAATTAAAAATAAAACACCAGAATACCAATAGCTTCAATAAAATTTCACTAGAAAAATAAGATTAAAAACCTTATGACAAGTCTCAGGAAGAGATCATGGCCTCAAGCATGCCAAAGAACCTCAAAAATAAGGAAATGGATCTTAATTATTCGCGAAACCAACAAGCCAACTTGGTGGAAATGCACTAGAACAAAAGGATACACATATGCTAGTTGGAGGGGGGAATAATTCCAAGTTATTTCACAAGAAAACCATGGGCTATTAAAACAGGAACAAGAACATAAGCCTTATAGAAGAAATTGATGAAGAACTTTATGATCAAAAGGAGATGAATGATGAGCTTAACTCTCTTAAAATACCTTTCCAAGCATACCATTCCTACACAAGCAACCACTTCACTCATCACAATGAACAATCCAAAGATCATCATAAAGGACCAAAAATTCACCATTATGGAATGAATTTATAGAAAAAAAAATCAAGAGAAAAAAAAATCTGAATATGACCCTGTCACTGGCCTGCTACAGGAGCATGATGATAGATCTACTACTCTAGAAGGGGGCCCATAAATAGTGTTTGAAGGGGACAATAGTAATGACTGCACAAATAAATTTCAACATGAAAACAATAATGAAACCATTTCACAAAGTATTTATGACGAAGAACATCATAATAAGGGGGCATTTCTTGTAGAATTTGGAGGTTATGACAAAGAAATTCCAAAGGAAGTCCCTATTTTTCCCTTTGAAAAGCATGAAGAAATTTTAGAGTTTTGGTTCCAGATTTTGAAAATGTGCATAATTCTTTAGGAGAGGGTGTGGAACACACCCTTGAAATCCATACAAACCTTGATGGAAAAAACATGGATGGTGAGTCAAATCCAAAAGAACATTTGTGCCAAGAACTTGAATAATATAGGCGTGTTGATTACACCAATAAAGGTCAGCATGAAGACCATGATCAAAATGTTATACAGAATCTTGGTGACAGTCACGTGACAGTACATGTATCAATGACTTAAACATTGACAGGTTTGGTGATGTGTATATTTCTCCATAAGACACCATGGAACACCTTTCTAAAAAAATGAAACCACCATCAATAGGCACCCTCAAGATGTACTGTCTCATGAAGAATATATAGTAGATAAAAAAGAAGACAAATTTGGTTCCCTTGATCTAAACTTTTCTTTTAAAAAAAATGAGAGAAAATCATATATTATATGTTTCAATGGTCCACCAAGGTTTGATGATGACCATGAAGAGAAAAACAGATCTGAATATGACCTTGCTAGAGGATTGTTACAGATGCATGATGATAGGTCCACTACTCTAGAAGGGGGCACAACTTCCATGATCAATTTCGTTGGAAAAAGATGGTGATTGTTTATTCATTAATTAGATGTGCAACAAGTACACACTTTCTCAATATTTTGAGGGGATTCAAAGATCAAGAAATGAAATTCATATGTCCTAGTGTCATTCGATGATGCTATCTATAGAACTAATGTGGGATATGCAACCAATATGATAGCTTGAATATAGCTTAAAGGTCTTAACACTGAAGCAGAAGAATGAGAATGGGAGAAGGGAAGCATTACATTAGCCAAAAAATTGGTTGTAAATCAAGGTAGTGTGGGTACCAATGACGTCACTTACACCATCCACGATGAAAAAAATAAATTTATTTACTGCAATGTTATGTCATGCAATGGTGTTGTATTGTTGGATGACAGGTCCAATTTTAGACATTAGGTTGCACACTAAGGTTGCCTACGAAGTTACTTTCCTATCATTAGTTATCCATACAATAGGGTGGCATACATAAAAACTATTGAGAGGATTGATAGATACTCTTTAATATGGAAAAGCGTTAGGAAAATCACAACAAGAGAGAAAATACCTTGTCATGACTCACGGGGATTACAAAATGATGCTCATACTAGAAACTAAAAGCATGAAAATTAAACCAATGCAAGAAACAGGGAACACAGATAATATTGTATGTCCAGACCATCCCTTCCTAGAGAGGAGGCACCATTGTTGGACTTAATGAAGGGACACCCCTTACAATTGATCTTACAAGGATGCCATAACTCAAAAAATAAGGAGACCACTCAAGCTCTAGTGGTTGTATAAACGAATATAAAATATAGCACAAGCCCAAACATAGGGTGTGGGTATACCCAATAAGCGGGCACTAAAAATTCATAGAAAAAGGGATCAAAATTCAATAAAAATGTGGATGGATTCCTAGAAAACCTGGAGGACAATCCTAGCTATGAGATATTCTCAAAAAATGTTAGAGGAAACTCAATACATCAGAAACCATGTTATCATCTATAAATTTTTTGGAATGTGGGCCTTAGAGACAACCTTGAAATAGTGGGTCAAAACACAAATATTTCCCTGTGTAATAGCGACCTCAAATCTCAAAGAAAATAGAAATAAATTACTAAAAAATATAAAAAATAAAATTTTAATATCCTCTTAATGCCAGAAACAAGATGCACAAAGTTATATATTCAAAATATGGCACCAAGAATTTGGGATAGCTGCAAGGAAATGGGAATTACATATTGAGACTTCTCTGGTATCCTAACCAATCCTTGGAATGCTAGCAAGGTGAAACTCACCTATTTCATAGACTCTAGATGGTGGATTTCAATCCGCTTTCACGTGATTGGTACCAAATCCTTTGGAACCTTAGTCAATGTATATCAACATGTCAACCCCATAGAGAAGAGAACTTCCTAAACAAAAGGTATGATATCCCTCCCAATGTCATCAACAATCTCCAAATAATACTCCGAGACTTTAATATGATAGAAATCCTCTTGGAATATAAAAGAGGCATTATAAGGCTAGATAATATATGTACAAGATTCATAGAAAAAATAAATTATCTATAACTGATATATTCCTTTCCAAAAAAAAAAACTAGAAATGAAAATAATTAGCGAAGAGGATCACACCATGCGGCTAAAAGTCTAGAGTACCAGCTAGCATAATTACAAGCTAGTAGCCCGGGAGCCAAGCCCCTGCTGACCCAGCCCCGCTAGTAGGACTGGCAGTTGTATGGAAAGGGAAACCTATAACAATATGAACATATAAGGTTTTTTAAAATATGTTTAACTAAACTTCTTGGGCCCTAGGATTGTATAGAAAGAGAGTTAGCCTCATCCTATTTTTCCAGTATAGTATATGATCTATCATATTACTATTTTTTACCACCATTTTATTCATTACTGTTTTACCATCCCATACCTTACCATTTCATAAAATTTAATACTTTACCATTTTCATAATCATAGCAACAATTTCCACCATGGAAAATTTTAGGGGCTAATATTCGCAGGTGGGCTAATTTTTCATGATTTTTCCAAAAAAAAGATTCACCAATTTCTTTTTTTCTAAAAATAATTCGGCCAAATTTTACAATATAAAACTATTTTACCTTAAAAATTGCCAACATTATATATACTATATATAAAATCATTATAAATTTGAATAATTTTACTAATATATTAATAAATATTTTATAATTCACATATTAGGGACTAATGAGATTCGCCAATGTTTTAAACTTTAAGATAGTTTTCCATAAAATTTTCCCTGATTTCCACAATTTATGAATGTGAAAAAAATTCAAAACATAGATTATAATGATGAAGTAACCATGTCCCAAGGGGAAAATTAATCGTGTTGGAAAATTTTATGAAAGGAAGAACATAGTCATCAACATTAAATGAGATTTGGACATGAAATAGATAGCAATGATTAAACTTAGTGGTATTGCAAAATTTATGATGAAGACAATGAAAACCATAAATATGGGAAATTAGGTTTTCAACATATGAAAATTATATATAATCAAAGCCATAATGACAAGGAAATTGAGCTCCTAAAAAAGAGAGGATGGAATTGAGTTTTTGTAAGTGAATGCTTATAATTAACAAAGGACTAAAATATATACCTTTTTTTTTCTCATTTCTGGTAATTTTCCAATATGATGTTGTAATGGTATATTATAGAACCATTTTTCCTCTTATAGTACATTATGTTTGGAAGAATGTTTTTATGAAAACCTTAAACAATTAATACGAGCTTTGAGAAAAAAATTTAAAGGAGGGTGAAATAAGAGAAAGAGTCTTAAAGTTTGGTGAAATTTTGAGTTTGAAACTAAAAGATAGACTAGAGTGGAGTATAAAATTACATTTAATTTAAGCCAAGTTTATAAAACTTTGTATGCTATATCCTCATGGGATCAGGGAGAGCCCACAAGGTGGTTTGGATGGAAAAATTTTGATCTCCCCCATCATAAGACCTTATTACACATGGAGAGCTATGGATACCACCCAGTTACAACAACATAATAGACCTAGTAGGGAGCTATAGCACTAGAGAGAGCTATGGTTTACATATGGGATAATTAGTTAGGTTATCCTCCCTTGCCTACAAGGTTCCTCCCTCATTTAGTGGTTATGAGGGGATGGTGGTTAAGATGGTCAAGTCAATGGTTAAGAGGGTTTAGGCAAGTAACTACTTCGTCAAAATGCATCTCCATGGAATCTACTTGATTTCCATTACCTAAGCTATGAATACTAGTTAATCTTTACTATAAATAAGCCATTATATTAATAATATAACGTAATACCTAACCTCAATATAGATCCCGATCAATATACATATAATATTCATTACGGATAAATAGAGGGTTAAAACATGGTGAAATCACTTGTTTATAAGGTATAGTATGGTTTTGATTACTGGATAACCTATAACTCTTGATATGAGTAGTGTATTGATATCAGATTGATGAAATTAGAGATAAGTTTGTAGTCAGGGTAGATGTTTTCCGAATCATAGAGGGAAAATTTATAACCTAATCAGATGCCAAATTAAAACCCACTTAAGCACGAATTCACTACAAAAATAGAGCATGAATTTATAGCCAAGATAAAATACGAGTTTAAGAATAAAGAGGGTATATTTTTGGTATTGAAAAGCATGGGAACAAAGGTATGTATAATTTTTTTCTTAATTGGAAATAATAATAGTCCTTCTGCGCGAAAATAATGTGAAATAGAAGTTAAAAATTATATATAATACAAACCTATGTAAATGAGTACAATATGCTAACCTAGATTCGTGAACCCTCATGCGATGTGTGACCCAGATCCATGGACCCTCATGAAATGTGTGACCCAGATCTGTGAACCCTCTCCCTTGGCACTCTCCCTACGTGTAGCCTGATGGATGAAAGGATTTGTAGCCTGATACTCGTAGCCTGATGGGATGGAAAAATAAATTTGTGGGCGAGGTGAGGCTGCCCACAAGTTTTGGAGTTATATCAAGCCAGCCAGTCCCTCGTAGATTGATGGAAAGAAATATTTCCCGGTACCCTACCTGATGTTGATCTATTCATGTCAGTAACTCTTCCCCCCTATGCAAATGACCAGTAATTCCAGCCTTACTTACAAATGTGGGTTCTAATCTCATGGGCACTACATTTCCAAACCCTCAAAACAATCTCGTAGATCTGTGATCCCTCATCCGCGCTCTCCCTTGGGGATATCCCTTGCCAAACCCTCAAAACAAGCCCACTTGTCCCAAAAAATTAATAAATAATACCTTAAATTATTTATATCTAGTATATAATAGGAAAAAAACACTAACCCTTGGTTATATAGACAACATAATGTTTTGGGTTTTTCTAAAAAAAATTTACCCCAATATGAATGCACTTGATATAATATTGGTTTGTCAGTGATGTGCTCAATCATGAGATGGAGGATATTTCATTGGTGGAGAGGAAGGCCACTGGTTCCACGACGAAGGAAATTGTGTTGAGGAAGGAGTGAGATATGCTCATGGAAATTTCTAACCATTATAAGAATTATTCCAATAATTAAAAGAGGAAAAATTTGGAGGGATGCCTATAGGTTGCAACTGCCATGACCTCCTTGGTCCGATGAAGGAGGAAGAATGGACCTTCTTGCTTGATTCCTTAAGTAATTATTTTAGCTTGGGTAGTTCTGGGCATTGATTAGTGGGATGCTCCAACTCACGGATATTCCACAAGTTATTGTTGTCCAGTTCACATTCACTTTGTAGATTTTTCTTTCTGCACCGAGGAAAGAATATTGCCAAACTTGCTTCAACTTCTTCTTGTGCTTTCTTGACTTTTGTTGTGGTAATATGGGGAGATAGGGTACTGAGGATATCAGTTTTAAAATTATCAAATAGATTCCCAATCTCTGCTCTAGTCACTCCTCCACTCATAGACTTCAGTATCTAGAATTAAGGGTCCCGAACAGAACTCCTCCCTTTGGTCGATCCTCTTGAACTCTGCAGACAGAGCTTCATTATTTCTTCAAACAATTCTTGTGGTATGCCTCCCTTTCCTATAAGATTCAAGTGCTCCAGGTAGTCATATCTCATGCCTCTTATAAATATTTTTTTTAGATTTTTTGGGGCTATGTCTCCAACCTTAGACCTTTGTAAATTGTAATGGAATCGGTCCATATAATCTTCCAATATTTCTTCCTTCTTCTATGTAATCCTGAAGATTTCTTATTTCAAATCCCTGGTCTGACAGTAGTCCTAATACTTAGAGAGGAACATCTCCTTCATTTCACTCCAGGTCAGGATCGAGCTAGCACTCAGTCCCATGAACCATCTCAATGATGCTCCCTTCAGAGTAGTAGGAAATAGTTTTAGCTTTTGAGAGTCTGAAACGTAGTCGTAACTCCTACATAAGACATCGAAATCGAACATAAAGGTATCAAGATATTTGATAGCCATCCTTTGGAAGGATGGTAGAGATGACAAGGGAATATTCTTCATAGGAGCTTCATCCTTTGTTTCAAGTATCAGGAATTCAAAATTAGTAATAGTACCATATTTTCTAGTTTTTTCATCCCCCATGACTAATCCTTCCTGATGAGATGAACTGACCTCGGAATGTAGAGGATTGACTGATGGGTGAAGGATCAGATTGTTCCAAGACCAGTTGTTTCACTGCTCTACCTGAATCCAGATAATAATGATCAAGTAAACCTTGTTCTAGTTTAGGCCCTGGTTGTCCCTCGCTGGTTTCCCCTTGTCCTTCAATTCTTAAGTTTTGATCATTGGTTTCCCACTGCTGCTTCTAATCTGGGGTCTTAATTTCAAGAGTGGATATGTTGTGTGAAGGGTGATGAGGTCGATACACAGAAGGTGAAGATGCCTCAGTCCTTGATATAGTGACATATTTTTGTGGTCTTGTCTTCCTAATGTCCCTATATGAATTGGACTGTTCTTTCTCTGCCTTTGAAATTAGATCCCCAAAGAATGTCTTCCTTCCCAAGTTTGCACTCTTCCTTTCCTTTTTACGACCCGTATTTCTAGTGGTTAGTTAGAGTAGGGGTGTTTTGGTTTCTCTGTTGTCCTACGAGCACACATGAACCCTATGTGTATCAATCCTCACTATAATATCCTTAGTTCTACAACGGTGATCCCGCCAAGTACGTTAGAGCGATGTGTAGGTTCTTACTTCTCGTCTTACTTCCCAACAACTCTATAGCTGAAGACATGCTATTAAAAAACACCCAAAAATCACATGTCTAATTGCCTAAGTGTAGCAACAGTAAGCCCACAGAAGTATGTTAGAGCGATGTGCAGGTTCTTACCTCTCATCTTACTGCCAAACAACTAGAGACTAGGGACACCCTACCATTAAAAAAACAATTTTGGCTGATTGTATCATCCCTTCCATCACTGGAAACGATGCCAAAATGATGGACTGTATTAATCACTTTTAATTACTAATATGATACACATAAATTATCGACTAGGGATATATTTTATTTCAATTCTAGTTGCATTGTCTGTGCCGATACTTCACACAAGAAGTGGAAATAAAGCAAGAAGAAATCAGTGTTGAACCAATTGCTGAAATTAACACTCATGTAGGAATAAAAAGGATATACATGAATGTAATAAAACTTTAGATAAACCAACATCTAGCGCACCACACACTAACTATAGCAGCTGGTAGCTCTAATTGGATCTATGTACAAATATGATAAATATTTGGAATTGAAGTAGATCTACTTACAACTGACACAGCAACAACATCACTCCACGAATATGCAGAAATAAATATAAGATATAATACATCTACCTTATGACTACAATCCATGTTAAAGAGGGTCCTTCGTCCCTAGCAGGGCATAGGAAGAAATGAAAACTAAATGAGAATTAGATCATTCAACACATGTAACAACACGATATTTTGTATTATGATGATCAAAATTATAGAGTCAAAATAGTGATATTGTTATCTGCTAACCCCCTAACCTTGAAGGTATGAGTGTTTATATAATAATACATTTCCAAAAAATGGGGAACAAATCATTCACGATAATATCCTGATTCTCATGTTGATTGAAATAAATTAAATATAGTTACAACCAATTCCCTCAATAAAAATCCTAAATTGGAAAGCATTGATTTCAACCAAAACTTCCTGAAGTTGTTATTATAAATAAAAATACATGATAACTCCTACAGTTGTCATTGGAATGTGATAGTTGTAGCATAACAACTTTCGAAGACAACTCAACATCCAGAATCTAGAAATACATAAACAACAGTGCAACTGTAGCAGTGGATCTGTAACAACATCACGGTGTAACATCAAAAAATGTGACAACCAAGATGTTGACTCTGCATGTGGTAGCAACATCATGTAACAACATGCTTCCAATTGGTTCTGTGCACCTGTATGTCCCAAGTCTCTATGCCTAAAATAGTATTTGAAAGAATAGCAAAAAGTCCAAATAACTTCTCCCAATGTTCATCCCAGTTAGTCACAAAAAAAAGGAATAATACATAATAATAAATAACAAGAATGGAAAGGTAAAGAAACAAGGTAAATTTATGTTTTTTCAGGATAAAGGAAAGGAAAAAGGCAAGTATAGACCCTAGGTTGGAGGTCAAAAGGGCAGAACTGAGGGAAGAAAATGTAGGAAATGAGTATAAAAATGACACCCAACACCAAGTTTGATAAGCAAGCCTGCCTTTTTATTTTTCTTAAGAGTATCTACAACCTCATGGGATGTGGGTTATGCATGTAATATTTGTTCGCCCTCTAAAAAAGTAGTTTGTTGTATAGAAATAAGTTAGTTTAGGAGGGTTTTGATCCATTTAACAATCACCATATAGAGAATCTTGTAGACTATTTAACATATTTCAATTGGCCTAAAACCATATTGTCTTCAGATTTGTTTTGCTAAAGAATCAAGATAAGGAATGTGACATTAAGTCCAAACCATAACTCATTTAGATTTATAGATTACTCTAAAATAATGTGAATATTCTCACTAATAAAATATCATCAAGCCTTGAATAATTCCTAATGAAGCCATCTACATTTTCCATGAATATATCCTGCATTAGGGCTCCATTATGCTCAGGGTTAATGAGTCTTCGAATGTGGGATGTGATCTGATTTATTTTTGTTCCTCATTTTGTGTTAGATTCGTGTGAGCATTACTTGGTAAAATTATATCAACTCTTATTCTATATCCATGTCATATAGTATACATTTTCCTCCTCTTGATTGCATTGAAAATATGTAGTTATTTTGGTGATGTTGAATCATTTATTTATTATAAAACTTATTATTATGTTCTCTTTTTTGAAGCCATCTGATTGGGGATTTATATCTCCATAATTTTTCTTCATTTTTGCGTCTTTATTCCCACTTGTGTATTAGCTAACCCTCCTTTAATATTAAGTCCTCAAATCATCCTTCCTTAATGACTCTTTGTTTAATTTCCTGGATATGATTTTCTAACTCTTTCTTATCTGCAAGGATATCATCAAATTATTTTGTGTTCCATTCCCTGACTTTTTGTTTTAACTGGAATAATTTCATCTGGAAGGTTTTCCATTAACATACGTGATATGTTATATGTCCATTGAGTAAAGTCCCCATGAGGCATGGATTTTACTATGACCAAGTTGGACATTGATTTCATGCCACCGATTTTCAGATTTACTTATTTTGGATTTTGGAGTGAAAGGATTTCAAATCATAAAGGTCTATTTATTGGAGTTATTTTTAGGCCCACCTCTACCTAAATAATAAATTGATTTGATCTGAGGCAAGAGATTATGGATTCTTCCACAAAGATGTCATGTTCCAGTTTGACTTCAAAGACTATGATCCTATCCAATCTACTAGTTACTTGGTGACATCTACCCATACAATTGTAACATGTGAAAATGTTATTGTTGATATTCACACTAGTGATGTAGTTCCCTTGTGACTATTTTGAAGATATATTCTTTTGGATCTAGTTATAAAATTCCTCCCATTTTCATTTCTAGACTCTAGATCAAGTTGAACCCTGTTATCACTCAGGTTTTCCTTGAAGTTGTGGAAAAGGAAAGTATACCCGAGGTAACCACAAACCAACTTTCAGATGCAGAATCTAGCCAATCTACATCCAGAGATGGCTCTCTCTTTATGATTTATCTTTGTTCTTAGAAAGTTTTAGGCTAGTTATAAGTCCAAGATTTTTTTTTGGAAATGGTGGAATTCACCAACTAAAGGCAAGGTTGAATATTTTTAGGCCATTGGGCTATGGAGTCAAAGGATTTACTGGATTACTATTCTACACACAAGATGGCTTTACAGGGCAAGATAGCCAAACAGAGAACAATTTTTAGAAGTTAAAGTGGATGGAATGGGTTTGAAGGGATGAAAGGAAGTTAAGAATATTTCAGCATGTTCAAAAGAAAGAAATGAAATGAGTACAAATAAAGAGCAGTGAAGAATTCTTTACTATAGTAATCAAAATGTTTAAATTAGCGAAGCAAGAACAATTAAGAATTCGTTGCTTATAACCAATTTAGAGGAAAACCTTAAGAATAATCACAACTGAAATCAGAGTACAATTAATTAAATTATGATTTATTCTTTTATGTCAATTATTCAGAAATGGACACAATGATATTATAAACAGATATAGAACTTAAGACATAGGATAGAAAGACTTATTGAACTCCAATCCGACACATGAATCCTGCAAAAAGCCCTGAGCTTCAAATTGTCATCCAGCAAGCCACAAATAAATTTCTCCAAAACGCTTTTATTCCAAAAACATCAATGTCACAGCGAAGTAGTAGAATCCACCCAAAATACTTCCAAGAGTGAAGTATTTATACAAACTCTAAACTAAAATATCTTGAAAAAATATCAAGATTGGTTCACAAATCTCTCCAACTATTTTACATAAATAGAACTTAAGTAAAGGACACTCAAACTAATACATATATTTGGCACTATTTTTGATGGATAGGTGATTACAAAGATGAGAATTCGAATTTTATCCAACTCTTAGTTGATGATGAGGCATCCAAGTCACTAACTGCTTCCCTTTTTTGTTAATTCTGCTCCAACAATTCTGAAAACTTTGGGTCCAATGATATCTTTTTATTTCTCAATCCGTAATAGATATGTGAAAAGTGAAAGAGGTTATTGTAGATAAATATGTTATTGAGATAAAAATCTTTCATTTTCCTAAAATTCCTCTCCAGCTGTGCACAATAGGCTCTGCAAAAATATGTGTAAAACAGAGTTTTACAGAGTTTGAAAAATAGCCTGTAAAGATGTGCATGTATCTCTGTCTGAAATCAATGTGAAAAAATTGAGATAGGTTTTTGTAGATGAGTCTCTTAGGAACAAAAATCTCCTTCCGTTTTGTAAAATGTATTTATTATTGGCCACAATATTCTCTTCAAAAGGATGACTTAACAGGAATTTTCTGCAAAAAGTGCTTTCCAACATTGTTTAATATTTCTAAAACCATAATGGTTGTTTGAAAAGTGAGAGAGGTTTTTGTATATGGTCCTCTTAAGAACATAAACCTCCTTCATTTTTGCAAAATTAATCTTGGATTGATCACAATAGTGTCTGTAAAACAATGACTAAAACATTAAATTTCTGCAAAAATGTTCCTTCTTGTTGTGTTTTTCATCTTTTTACTTTTTTGTTCTTTTAACTGTTTTAATTTCACTTTAGATAAAATTCAATGTTGGTGAAAGTATTTTCATCTCTTTTTACCATTTTACTGCCTCTGTAATTACTTTTATTTTTTTACCTTTGACTATTCTGTAACTTCATTTTAACTTGCACTCTGACTTTTACCTGATACACTTTAACCACTGATACTCTTTAACTGTTATGCTTTAACTATCCCTGTAATTTCTCATTTCACTTTTACCATTCACTGTGCACATTTCATCATTCTAATCTCTCTCTAACTTTGTATACAAACTGTTTGTTGAATGAAGATATTGAATTAAAATCTGAGAATTTGGAGCAAACAATTTTGTCAACTAGTATTGAAATTGTTGGTCCAAATCCATATTCTGATGGTAACCTGCTAAAATCAAACAATTTGTTAATGAAATCCAGGTCTGCAGGAAGGTGATTGTAGGCTTTTTGAAAGACCTATGGAATGAGATCAGTCTGTGAAGGTTTAACTCTTCATGAGATAAATTGGCAGATTTCTCAAGCATATCTCCTATGGACGGGGAGTCAAGGCTTGACTAGGTTGAAATTGAAGCATCTCATTGATTGACTGAGCAATAATTGGGCAAAGGATGTCTTGGTTTGGGGATAAGACTGCTCTCTAGTTAGGATCATAATTGGCATGGCAAAGATGGATTATTTCAGGGAAAATATGAACAGAGCGAAAGAGGTACCGAGGAAGATTAGATTCCCATAATCCAATTGTATCCAAACCATTGAAATAATTGTCTCTGCAGCGACAATAAATTCGAAGGGGATTTTCAGTAAAATTCAAGTCCTTTATTTGAAAATCTTTGTCCACTAATGATAAGTAATCCAAATCTCTATGGGGGGCATTCAATGGAGCTACATTCAAGGCTACAGGAACTTCCATTTTTTTTTTGGTTCTTGTGTATTCAATGAAACGAAAATTCAGGGGCTTTTATGAAAATGGGGTGCAAATTTGCAGGTTTTGATGAGGGAAATCGGTACAATTGCAAGTTCAGGGGCACAATTTATAGTTTTCAGGATCAGGGAATGAACTTAGTAATCAAATTTAACATCGTTTTAGTGGAAAAACAAGGAAAACTCAGTTTATTTTAGAGTTCAGGGCGAAATGATGTAAATACCTGTTTTTAGAAGAAAAAACTGTGATTAACAGGTATCAGCTAGCGGCGGATGGACGCTGGGAAACTGGACTGGAAGTAACTTTCAGCAGAATTCAGTTGAACAGTAGTTTGGCATTTGATTTTGAATTTCTTCGCACAGAGGGCACAGTCGCTTTCAACACACAGAATCATGAAAAAATGCGCGGAATTTTTTTTATTCGTAAAGTCAAACGGGACAAATATTTTATTATTTTTATGGGATGACGTCACTGGTGTACGATGGACGAGTCATGAGGAAATGGACGGTAAGCGGTATTTTCCGCACCACCTTTGCGGAAAACAGTTTCGGGCGGATGGGCAGTGAAGCGATTCAGAGATTGACACGTAGCATACACTATTTGAAAACCACTTTTCATTTCGCGAGTTAATTCTCGGATGGGAGATGGGCAGCGGAATGTTTGCGAACCGTAGATCTCCAGGCAGATGATCCGACGGTTGACATGACGCGAAGTTGGCGGGGGAGTAAATGAGCGGGGGTCCGATGTAATCAACGTTAATTAATTATTTCGGTCGGGATTTCATTGGCGGAGGGATGTGATTATTAATTAATCCATGTGATATCAATGTTTTATGAAGGGCCGGGGTTACAGATGGGTTTCGGGTTTTATTTTTTCCGTTTAAAACATATAAAATGTATGTTTTAAACTCTTTTTCAATATTTTTATTATATGGTAATAAACCGATGTGATTTGTTTACCATAGGGGCGAGGATAGTTATATAATGATAATTTTTAACCAAAGGGAGTATATATCGGGTTTTTTGTTTAAACAACTAGGGAATAAATACTTTGGTTAAAAATCATAATAAGTGGGTTTTTTGAATATTATAAAAGGGAGTTATATATATATAGGAGAAGGTATTTTGACTAAGGATTTATTAAAATAAAATCAATTGTTAATATGACAAGGGGAATAAAGAAAAATCAAAATACTTTACACAACTAAGAAAGTGAAGATTTCTAAAGCAAATTGCATTATATCAACTTCAACACTTAGATTTAGCATAGCAAGTAATTTTGAGGGACTTTATGAAATATGGCATGATTTTCCTAAGTAAAAATGGGATTTTACTTAGGAAATGATTAAGAGTGAATCAGTATAATAATGGATAACTTCAAGTACTTAGGGCTTTTCAATTATTGGGTCGAGGGTCCGGTCCCTCCAAAAGTCAAGGAAATGCCTTGAGCCCCTTTAATTTTCAAATTCCTTAGCACTTTGGGGGAAATTAGTAAAATTTTTAGGGAAAAAGTGAGAGGGGAAGTTAATGATTTTGACTTTTCTTTCCTCTGAAATTCTGCCAATGTAGTGTTATGCCTTTGCACTTAATGATGAAAGTAAAAGATTAAGCACATTCATCACCGTCATTCATCACATGAAACTTTGCAACACCATCTACCTACCCTATCTACTTTACACTACCATTTTCTCTTCTTTATTAGGGTGCACTTAGACTGGTAAACCCTTATCAATCTTTTTTTTTTTACATGGAAAATCTACCTAAGTCTACACTTATTACATCCAAGGTCTCAGATTAAACTGTTGAGCACCTTTTATTAACTCTACCTATCTACTTATCTGCCAAGATTAAACTGTTTGGCTAGATATTTATTCTCTATTCTACAACATGAAATTGAAAAATGAATGAGTCAAGTTTAAACAGTTTGACTCTTCATAAATTGTGGCAAAAGTTTAACAAGATGCACACAATTGCTTATTACAGAAAATGAACTAGTAGTGGCATTTAAATTTGCACACTTTCCTTGGCCTTTATTTTTTGTTTGGGGTTCATTTATTTTACTTTTTTGACCAATTTTATTTTTTTTACCCTATGATTTTTCTTTTAGGGTATACCCTCTTTACATTTTTTAAATTCTTTGATTTTTTAAGAATATGGAACACCTTTTGCAACAAGAAAAAGGTTTGAACATATTGCATAGTTCATCAAGTCAATCATGAAAAATGACACCGATTGGTATAGGAGTCTAACACTGGCTCCACTTAAGGATGTCTTTTCCTGGCGAAAAGTCAAGAGCAGCAGGTCAGATGCCTCAAAATGTCTTCAACTAAACCATGTAATCTTCCTTTTCTGGTGGCTTTATTGTATATATGATAGTAAAACTTCTGAAACTTAGGGCCTTCACTTCGAGCTTCAACTTCAGCAATTCACCATCCACTCAAAACTTAAAACTTTGTTCCCTAGTTAGAAATCTTCTTCCTTGTTCCAATCCCAAACATGCATTTGCTGTGGTTGAAAATCTTGAATTGAATATAGTCCTTTTTCTGCAACCTGAAATCTGATCTGAAACTAAAACAACACACAAAAATTTTCAAACCAACTTAATGAAAAACTAGCTGAAAATTGAAAACTAAAAAATGCTCAAAATTCTAAGCTTATTAGCACTCATTTACCTACTCTAATCTACTAAAAATCTTATTGAATCAGGTAATACAAAAATGCCAACGAAGCCAATCAAGTAGCTGTAAAAGTAAATGGATAACTTGATTTCTTGTGATCAAAATTGGAAGTATGTTATGACCATGTGCCTTTATAATAAATGATATGATATGTAAAGGCCACTTTTGATGTATTTGATCCTTATAGAGAAAACATGTTTGCAAATTTGGGCTCAAAAGATTCTCCATATAATCTGATATAGGATCAATAAAAGCAGGATGTATGTTATTTACTTCTAGGCCTTCAATGACTAATTGTTCAATTGAATTATGAATATTAGACCATGAACTTATTTCTTTAGTCTTGTGTTTGAAAGAATAATCATCTTCAATATGCAAGTCAAAAGATAGTACAATTTCCTCTTGCTTTGGAGAAGGAATATTTTCAAAGAATTCTTTAGGATTTCGGAAATTGTATGATTGAATTTGAGAATGCAAAAAATTGATTTCATTTTCATAATTTTCAGAAATTATATCAAGAAGCCATTTTTTAACTTGAGGAGAACATTTTCTTGATTTAAAAATAATAAAGAAAGCTCTTAGAAAATCCTCATCAAGTTGAAGTTCTAATATCTCATCCCTCAAAATAGCTAGTGATTGTTCTGTGAAATTATCTTGAATTGGGAAATCATACTGATCATATTTAGGCAAATCTTCAGAATAAGGAATGTCATAAATTATAAACATCGGATCAACATACTTCTCTTCCAACAATCCTAATATATCTTGATTAGATTGGTTGCATTCTGTTTGAAAATCATTTTTTTCTTCAATAGGCATGATATCAAGCAATGGGCCTTTTTGGGAAGGTATAATAACATGAGCATCAACTTGTTCTTCTACCCCTTCATGGATAAAAACTTTTGTACATTCATCAACATTAGAAGAAGTAGAAACAATTTCTTCATTATGTAAATATTTTGAGGATGGTTGCATGTTTAGAAGCAAATTGATTTCTTCTTCGGTGAGGGGAGGTGGGAATCTCTGAATTCTTAGATTGAAATGACAATTTTTTTTTCCCTTATCTAAAATTTGATCATGAGGTTGACTATTTTCTTTAACTCCATTCAAAACATTAAATGAAACATCATTTGTTAATACAGAGGGGTTTTGTGGATCTTGATTCATCTCCTGGTCTATTTCATCTTTGTTTAACTCCTCTTGAGTGTTATGACATTTAACTTGAGAATGAAAGTTTTGGACTTCTTCTAATAAATCTTCAGGATGCCAATTTTCAAAATCTTCATCAATATTTTTAAGGTAATGTATAAGATCTTCAGCTTGATCACAACAATTTTCAGCTAATGATAAATATGGAAAATCTTCTTTGTAATGCTCATAAAATAGCTTATGAAAATCTTTTAGAGAAAACAAACTTGCGGGTTTGAGAGCTTCATACCATTCCCTTGCTTTTCCTTCTAAGGTTCCCATGAATATCTTCATGAGGCAATCCTCATGCCAATCGCCCTTCAATATTGATGAGTGTATATGAAATTTAATGAGATGCAACAAAGGATTATCATTATTTCCATCTTGAAATATGGGCAAATTGCTACCCCAATCTACCTTTGGTAATTTGTGTGGAAATCCAGGTATGTGATTTCTGCTCATGGGAGCATATCCTCGTTTTATTCTTGGATCATCTTGAAAATCAGCCATAATGAAAAGCCACTTTATCTGTACAACCAAGTTAGATCTTTATATAAAATACAATACATATTGAATCTTAACGAGAAAGAACATAATGTCTTGGATTAAGATCCAAGTTGAAAGCCTGATCTTTCCATATTGTTCTTCCAGGTTCATTCCTCTAGTGGAGTCTTGATTGTGAAATGGATTTGGAGTAGCCGGGTGGATGATTTTAACCTTTGTGTGTCTGATCCCTGTCCAACATCATAGATCAGATCTAAACCTGTAAAACAATTTTGAAGAGAAAGTTAGTTCTTCAGGAAACTAAATTTTTGTGAATTTTCAAAACAACTTCTACAAACTCTTCAAGAAATTTAAGATTTGTGATTAAAATTTTCTCAAAGATTTATTGAACTAGAGAGTCTGATTAAACATTTGAAACTAAGGTTTAGAGTATAAGCTAAATCAGAGATAGACTGAAGCAGCATTTATTTACTTTTGCAATTGCAGAGAAAAAGAAATTTCAAAGGCTACCTAGCTGATCTTCAGACTCTGTCTATAGCTTATAAGTGAAAAATATTAACAATAAAATGATTCAGGCTCCCCAGTATGGTCGCCACTATGTTATCACTCAGGTTTTCCTTTAAGTTGTGGAAAAGGAAAGTATACCCGAGGTAACCACAAACCAACCTTCAGATGCAGAATCTAGCCAATCTGCATCCAGAGAGGGCTCTCTCTTTATGATTTGTTTTTGTTCTTAGAAAGTTTTAGGCTAGTTATAGATCCAAGAGTTTGTTTGAAAATGGTGGAATTCGCCAACTAAGGGCAAGGTTGAATATTTTCAGGCCATTGGGCTATGGAGTCAAAGGATGGCTTTACTGGATTACTATTCTACACACAAGATGGCTTTGCAGGGCAAGATAGCCAAACAGAGAAATTTTTTTAGAATTTAAAGTGGATGGAATGGGTTTGAAGGGATGAAAGGAAGTTAAGAATCTTTCAGCATGTTCAAAAGAAAGAAATGAAATGATTAAAAATAAAGAGAAGTGAAGAATTCTTTACTATAGTAATCAAAATGTTTAAATTAGCGAAGCAAGAGCAATTAAGAATTCATTGCTTATAACCAATTTAGAGGAAAACATTAAGAATCATCACAACTGAAATCAGAGTACAATTAAGTAAATTCTGATTTATTCTTTTATGTCAATTATTCAGAAATGGACACAATGATATTATAAACAGATATAGAACTTAAGACATAGGATAGAAAGACTTATTGAACTGCAATCCGACACATGAATCCTGCAAAAAGTCCTGAGCTTCAAATTGTCATCCAGCAAGCCACAAATAAATTTCTCCAAAACGCTTTTATTCCAAAAAAATCAATGTCACAGCGAAGTAGTAGAATCCCCCCAAAATACTTCCAAGGGTGAAGTATTTATACAAACTCTAAACTAAAATATCTTGAAAAAATATCAAGATTGGTTCACAAATCTCTCCAACTATTTTACATAAATAGAACTTAAGTAAAGGACACTCAAACTAATACATCTATTTGGCACTATTTTTGATGGATAGGTGATGAAAAATATGAGAATTCAAATTTTATCCAACTCTTAGTTGATGATGAGGCATCCAAGTCACTAACTGCTTCCCTTCTTTGTTAATTCTGCTCCAACAATTCTGCAAACTTGGGGTCCAATGATATCTTTTTATTTCTCAATCCGTAATAGATATGTGAAAATTGAAAGAGTTTATTGTAGATAAATATGTTATTGAGATAAACCTCTTTCATTTTCCTAAAATTTCTCTCCAGCTGTGCAAAATAGGCTCTGCAAAAATATGTGTAAAACAGAGTTTTACAGAGTCTGAAAAATAGCCTGTAAAGATGTGCATGTATCTCTCAGTCTGAAATCAATGTGAAAAAATTGAGATATTTTTTTTTAGATGAGTCTCGTAGGAACACAAACCTCCTTCTTTTTTGTAAAATGTATTTATGATTGGCCACAATATTCTCTTCAAAATGATGACTTAACAGGAATTTTCTGCAAAAAGTGCTTTCCAACATTGTTTAATATTTCTAAAACCATAATGGCTGTTTGAACAGTGAGAGAGGTTTTTGTAGATGGTCCTCTTAAGAACATAAACCTCCTTCATTTTTGCAAAATTCATCTTGGATTGATCACAATAGTGTCTGCAAAACAATTACTAAAACATTAAATTTCTGCAAAATGTTCCTTCTTGTTGTGTTTTTCATCTTTTCACTTTTTTGTTCTTTTAACTGTTTTACTTTCACTTTAGATAAAATTCAATGTTGGTGAAATTATTTTCATCTCTTTTTACCATTTTACTGCCTCTGTAATTACTTTTACTATTTTACCTTTGACTGTTCTGTAACTTCATTTTAACTTGCACTCTGACTTTTACCTGATACACTTTAACCACTGATACTCTTTAACTGTTATGATTTTCCTATCCCTGTAATTTCTCATTTCAATTTTACCATTCACTGGGAACATTTCATCATTCTAATCCCTCTCTGACTTTGTATACAAACTGTTTGTTGAATGAAGATATTGAATTAAAATCTGAGAATTTGGAGTAAACAATTTTGTCAACTAGTATTGAAATTGTTGGTCCAAATCCATATTCTGATGGTAACCTGCTAAAATCAAACAATTTGTTAATGAAATCCAGGTCTGCAGGGAGGTGATTGTAGGATTTTTGAAAGACCTGTGGAATGAGATCAGTCTGTGAAGGTTTAACTCTTCATGAGATAAATTGGCAGATTTCTCAAGCATATCTCCTATGGACGGGGAGTCAAGGCTTGACTAGGTTGAAATTGAAGCATCTCATTGATTGACTGAGCAATAATTGGGCAAAGGATGTCTTGGTTTGGGGATAAGAATGCTCTCTAGTTAGGATCATAATTGGCATGGAAAAGATGGATTATTTCAGGGAAAATATGAACAGAGGGAAAGAGGTACCAAGGAAGATTAGATTCCCATAATCCAATTGTATCCAAACCATTCAAATAATTGTCTCTGCAGCGACAATAAATTCGAAGGGGATTTTCAGTAAAATTCAAGTCCTTTATTTGAAAATCTTTGTCCACTAATGATAAGTAATCCAAATCTCTATGGGGGGCATTCAATGGAGCTACATTCAAGGCTACAGGAACTTCCATTTTTTTGGTTCTTGTGTATTCAAAGAAACGGAAATTCAGGGGTTTTATGAATATGGGGTGCAAATTTGCAGGTTTTGATGAGGGAAATCGGTACAATTGCAAGTTCAGGGGCACAATTTACAGTTTTCAGGATCAGGGAATGAACTTAGCAATCAAATTTAACATTGTTTCAGTGGTAAAACAAGGAAAAATCAGTTTCTTTTAGAGTTCAGGGCGAAATGACGTAAATACCTGTTTTTAGAAGAAAAAACTGTGATTAACAGGTATCAGCTAGCGGCGGGTGGACGTTGGGAAACTAGACTGGAAATAACTTTTAGCGGAATTCAGTTGAACAATAGTTTGGCATTTGATTTTGAATTTCTTCGCACAGAGTGCACAGTCGCTTTCAACACAAAGAATGATAAAAAAATGCGCAGAATTTGTTTTATTCGTAGAGTCAAACGGGACAAATATTTTATTATTTTTATGGGATGACGTCACTAGTGTACGATGGATGCGTCATGAGGAAATGGACGGTAAGCGGTATTTTCCGCACCACCTTTGCGGAAAAGCAGTTTCGGGCGGATGGGCAGCGAAGCGATTCAGAGATTGGCACGTAGCATACACTATTTGAAAACCACTTTTCATTTCGCGAGTTAATTCTCGGATGGGAGATGGGCAGCGGAATGTTTGCAAACCGTAGATCTCCAGGCGGATGATCCGACGGTTGACATGACGCGAAGTTGGCGGGGGAGTAAATGAGCGGGGGTCCGAAGTAATCAACGTTAATTAATTATTTCGGGTGGGATTTCATTGGCGGAGGGATGTGATTATTAATTAATCCAAGTGATTAATTAATCTCAATGGTTTATGAAGGATCGGGGTTACGGATGGGTTTCGGGTTTTATTTTTTCCGTTTAAAACATATAAAACGTATGTTTTAAACTCTTTTTCAATATTTTTATTATATGGTAATAAACCGATGTGATTTGTTTACCATAGGGGTGGGGATAATTATATAATGATAATTTTTAACCAAAGGGAGTATATGTTGGGTTTTTTGTTTAAACAACTAGGGAATAAATACTTTGGTTAAAAATCATAATAAGCGGGTTTTTTTGGATATTATAAAAGGGAGTTATATATATATATATATAGAAGAAGGTATTTTGACTAAGGATTTATTAAAATAAAATCAATTGATAATATGAAAAGGGAATAAGGAAAACTCAAAATACTTTACACAAATAAGAAAGTGAAGATTTCTGAAGCAAATTGCATTATATCAACTTCAACACTTAGATTTAGCATAGCAAGTAATTTTGAGGGACTTTATGAAATATGGCATGATTTTCCTAAGTAAAAATGGGATTTTACTTAGGAAATGATTAAGAGTGAATCAGTATAATAATGGACAACTTCAAGTACTTAGGGCTTTTCAATTATTGGGCCGAGGGTCCGGTCCCTCCAAAAGTCAAGGAAATGCCTTGAGCCCCTTTAATTTTCAAATTCCTTAGCACTTTGGGGGAAATTAGTAAAATTGTTAGGGAAAAAGTGAGAGGGGAAGTTAATGATTTTGACTTTGCTTTCCTCTGAAATTCTGCCAATGTAGTGTTATGCCTTTGCACTTAATGATGAAAGTAAAAGATTAAGCACATTCAGCACCATCATTCATCACATGAAACTTTGCAACACCATCTACCTACCCTATCTACTTTACACTACCATTTTCTCTTCTTTATTAGGGTACACTTAGACTGGCAAACCCTTATCAATCTTCTTTTCTTTTACATGGAAAATCTACCTAAGTCTACACTTATTACATCCAAGGTCTCAGATTAAATTGTTGAGCACCTTTTAGTAACTCTACCTATCTACTTATCTGCCAAGATTAAACTGTTTGGCTAGATATTTATTCTCTATTATACAACATGAAATTGAAAAATGAATGAGTCAAGTTTAAACAGTTTGACTCTTCATAAATTGTGGCAAAAGTTTAACAAGCTACACACAATTAGTTATTACAGAAAATGAACTAGTAGTGGCATTTAAATTTACACACTTTCCTTGGCCTTTATTTTTTGTTTGGGGTTCATTTCTTTTACTTTTTTGACCAATTTTATTTTTTTTACCCTATGATTTTTCTTTTAGGGTATACCCTCTTTACATTTTTTAAATTTTTTGATTTTTTAAGAATATGGAACACCTTTTGCAACAAGAAAAAGGTTTGAACATATTGCATAGTTCATCAAGTCAATCATGAAAAATGACACCTATTGGTATAGGAGTCTAACAAACCCCACCCCACCTTAATCTTGAGATATGTCTAATGGATTACCATGATATCTTGAAGCTATGCTAGGAAAATTTCTTTTTACCCCAAAATATCTAAAGTTTGTAGAAAGTATGCATGGACATGCCACCCAATCTTGAAATACAATTTCTTGTGGTTTCCAAATGATGGTTAACACTTTGTTTCTCCCTTTGGAAGTTAGATCCATCGAGTTTCTTCCTTTCCGACAATTGTTTGTAATTTATTTATCATATTCAGTAGACACTTTGGTTTCCTACAAAATCACAATCTCTGATTTTTCTCTTTTAATTCTATATATATGAGGTTTCTCTGCTTCCCCTTGTCATTGAGCCCTCGAATATTCCAGGTAAATATTTTCATGGATGAGAGGCTTCAGAGATGGGATAATAGCCCTCTAGAATAATCACTTTCCTTGAGCTAATTATTGGTTCCCGTACATTTTGGATTACCTAACTGGTCATTTTCATCCCCTTTTTTGCACATTCTTCAAGAGACTAGTTTTTCCTTTTAAGCATATGTAGTGATATATAAACCTCTCCTTTATTTTGGTGTCTTTTCCATTGGATATATAACTATTAAAACGGGTTCTTCTACTCCAAATTACTTTATATATTTACTTTGACCTAGGCCCTGATGATATTTAACATGTAGCATTCTTCTTCATTGGGGTTTTCTAGTGCGTCCTCCATTATTGCAATTGTATCTCCAATGAGCTCCTAAATATATATGGTTCTTATGGCATTATCTAGAGCCTTTCTGTTAGATTGAGTTTTTTTTATGGGGAATCCTTCCTCATTCTCTAATTCCATGGATCCATGAGGTGAACCATTATTCACCTCCATATCAGTGAAATTCTAGAATGATTTACATTCTAGGGTTTTTTTGGGCACTTATTGGTTAGGTTGGTCTATGTTACGGTTTTTGTGTGTCGTCCCCTTCTCCACATTCTTTTGTGGCAGTTGCTAGGGTCTTATTTATTTTTTGAATTTTCTTGGAAAGTTTTTCCTATAAATTCACCAAGTATTATAGTCTAAATTATCTTTGTACAAAAAATTCTAAAATTGGTCAAGTCACTGTAAATATGTGTATCAAAATAGGTCTATTAGTCTTTATTTTAATTTTAAGATCCATAAGGGGTCATAATTGGGATTTGATGAGTGTCATGTCATGAGTAAGGTATCATGCGTTAGTTTTCATGTTATTTACAAGATTATACCTCAGCATCAGAAGTGGTGTTGTGTTTTTGAAAGTGGGGCATAATTTCAACTAAATAAAACTATAGACCATGTGAATTATTAAAAGGACATGCTTGAATTTACAAAACATCCACCGAGTTCATAATTCACCTTTTCAGACACTTTAGACATGAACTAGAAGTTTGATGCATTATTGATAAAGCATTAGGGTTCGATTTTTTGGTCTATAAATGATTTTTTTGCATTTTTTGTGAAAGGAGGCTTGAAAGGAGTGTTTTTTATCACTAATAGTTTCAACATAATCACCAACATGTGCATATTTTTTAGAGACCCGATTGTGGCTTAAACAATGAAAAATAGATGGCGTTGCGCACAGGCGCGACGTTCTCACACAATCAAATTTAAGATTTGTTTCTGACAAAATTGAGATGAATTTTGGAAAAAAAAGAAATATTTTTCAAGAATGGGACAAATAACAAAAATATCTCTCAGGTTTTACACAACTATCATGGTTTGGGAGATATTTATAAACTATCAGTTGTTCCGCTCAAACACAGTCACCGTTTTATCGATATATGTGGGTCGTACTTGGCTCAATTTTTTTGTGAATATGAATTATGATGATTTTCACTTTTTGTAAAAAACTCATCCCATTCGGGCTCACCATTTGACATATATTCACAAAATACAGTTTCTACCCATAGATGTGTGTGCAAAAAGAGCAACAAAACTAGTATTCCTTCAAGGTTACATTTTGGGAATTTTTTTTGTATCTACAGGGAATATATGTTTTGATTACAAAATAAAGGACATATACAAAGTTTTTTGATCTATTTTCATCCATTTCTGAACTCAAATAAATAGAAGGACATATGATGCACTCAGGAGGTGTTGCGCTCAGGAAGTGTTGCGCTCAGTAAGTGTTGCACTTAAACACATAAAATGTTTTTGACCAAATTTTCATCTTAGTATGGAAAATGAAGTCTTTGATCATTTAATTATTTATGTTTTACCATTATAAAAGGATTCATCCATGTTGATTTGTACAATTTCAACGTATTAGGAGTGTAGGAAATTTTATAGGTAAAAGTAAAAAATGCTTTCAATTTTCTAGATTAGTGGTTTCTCTTTCCTATTTTCATGAAATCAGTTCCATATAAATTGGGAATCGGTGGATTTCGACCCCCTTAGACTTAGGAACAATATTTTTTATATATTTCATCATCTTGAATGTAGAAAGGGTTGATTGTGAAGTAAAAGAACACCTTTTCTTTGATTGTAAGTTGTGGAGCTCAAATAGAAGTAATAAATTTAGAAATACAGAGGAAGTTTGGTTTCAGGATTATTTTGTCAAGAAAATGGTGATGTTTTCCTATTTTTAAATATGTTTTTCTTTCAATTTTCACATGGGTGCTCCTTCTTAAATTGTTTACAAGAAAATGATGTGTAGAATTTTCTTGCAGTATTATGCTCTGGCTTGTTAAGAAATCTCAATGTTTTCTTTTGACATTTATGTGTATAATTCATTTGTGTATGCTCCATATTTGAATTTATCCTAAATATTATTAATCTCACCACCCCCAACAGCGCTATAATATCCAGGATTTTTCCTACCTCGCCCTAATTGAAGCTTTCCTCTATCTATCTGTGATTTATTACTAAAAACCCTTATGACTCCCTACCCAATGGGTTCTTCCTTCATTTTGAAACCACAATTTTAAAACCAATACCTTGATATTCATACCTAGCCTAAAAACCTAGACTATGATTTATTGAAATATATCAAGAGAGAACCCTCTCTGGGATTGCAAAGGCTAGTTTCTAATTCTACAAGTGGTTTGTTGTTACCTCTAAAGTTTTCCTCCTCACCCTAGGAAAAGTACGAAGTGCTAACAACAATTATCATGCTTGGTTTCTAGGATTTTGTACCTTATTATTGGTCACTATTTGGAAACCCTATTGATCTGAATATGGGAAAACAATTTTTGTTGTGCTATCTCCCTCATCAGTATTAAAAAAATGTGTTTAGGATCGTCTCAAATTAGCTATTTGTGAAGTATTTTATGTGTCAATTTTTTCAGTTTTTATGATAAATTTATGAGTTAATTAGTTGTTAAAAGCTCATGTACAGCAAAAAAAATGTAGAGAAATAACACACATCATACATATTACACAATAGATGATAACAAAGTTCACCCCTCCTGGCCTACATCTCCATGGACCTGCTTCAACTGGTTAGGACCTCTTTGGATTAATGGTAAAATGTTTGATTACATTCACTTATAGTGCTTCAATGGCTTTGAAACCTGATCGATTAGATTCAGAAGACCAAAAAACCTCAAAATAGACTATTCAATCCATGAAAATGGTCTCTAGCTGATTTAGACATGACCACCTCTCTTGGTGGCCCTAGGCTTCGTTAATATTTAAAGTGGAAAAAACACTTTTAAAAGTGATCCAACACCTCTGAAACCTATTCCATTAGCTTCAAAGCATCAAAATAATCTAAGAATGACTCTTCTTTCTCCAAATTTGGTCAAATTTTTCCCAATATATGGCCAAAACAAATTTTCCTAGTAAACTGCCTCCAAAACTCGAGAAGACTCTAGTTAGGGTCGCCAAATTTGGGGGTAGCTCCTAAATTGGTGGTTCCACCGAAAATTCCACCAAATTAACTATAGTTTATTAATGGTAATTAGAGATTAATTATCGGATAAGTTTGCATTTTGGAATTAATCATTTTTAACTCTAATCCGACATTAGAATAATGCTTAGAGCTTAAATCCTAGATTATGGGTTAATAAACCCATATTAATCATTTAATCTATGCTCTTAATATTGACACCGCCTGCCATTGGTCTTATGGTAAGGTCTTATGGGGAGGGGGCTAGCCCCCTCCAAACCTCCGTTGGATCAAATATAACTCAAATGCATAGACTGTTAAGTACTAATGCCTTCGGCTATTGGTTAACTGCTCCATTCATTTGGGGGAGGTCATGGGTTTGAACGCCGAACTCCACCCTTCGTTGTTGTATATTTTTTCACCGATATATATATATATATATATATATATATATACACAAAACCTTTATATATAATTAAAATGCACCACAACATATATTTTAACTGGCATATGTAAAAAAACTCCAAAATTTTCATATAATTCGACCATAGGATGTGTATGGAATTCAAACTAATTTTTAATAAAATAAATCCAGAATTTGGATAGGGTCCACCAGTTCATAAAACAAATTCGCCTTCCAACCAAACTGGAAAATCATGCAATGAAACTTGTCACAGTGTCATTGGGTGAAATTGAAGAATATTCCCAGAATATTCATGTTCTACTGACTGGGCTGCCATGTCACCATTATGTCATGTTCTGCAATTGTTTTAGTTCTTTAGGAAAATGAACAACAGGCTCTATCTTCTTCATCTAGAATCTGTTTTCGACGAAACGAATGACATTGAATTCCTAGTGACGAGATCTTCACTGTCGTTAATTTTTTAATCGATTTTGAGAACTTTGAATTTTTGGAAAAAAATTTCCCCTAATCCAAATTCTGATCACCTATACATCCTAGCTTTCCATTTCTCACATCCTATCTTTCCGCCAATACCATTAAATTTCATAATATGGTTGGAATTAAAATATGACATGTTTGTAATCTAAGTGTCACATCTATATTTAATTGTGGAAATCGATGTTAATTGGTTCAGGGAGTGGCTTCAAGATGTTCATAAAGACATAAATTCTTGGTTAGGAAGAGAACAATCGTTGTTTCATGATTTTAAAACCTTCATGATTTCTCTTATTGCATTTACTATAACCTCCAGATAGTCAAGTTCCTAGACGTATTCTAGTAATGAGAAGATTCATATCCAAATAAATGAAGCAAGAAATTTATGTTTGTTCGGGTTGTTGCATTCATCCTATAAATGCATAAATAATCATGCATTATTGATGAGATATAACTCAACATGAGAAGTGGTGTTGTGTTTTTGAAAGTGGGGCATCATTTCGACTATAGAAAACTATAGACCATGTGAATGATTAAAAGGACATGTTTGGATTTCAAAAACATCCACCGAGTTCATTATTCACCATTTCAGACACTTTAGACATCACCCAGAAGTTTGATGCATTATTGATAAAGCATTAGGGTTCGATTTTTCAGTCTATAGATGAATTTTTTGCATTTTTGGTGAAAGGAGGCTTTAAAGGGGTGTGTTTTATCACTAATAGTGTCAACATCATCACCAACATGTGCATATTTTTTAGAGACCCGATTGTGGCTTAAACAATGAAAAATAGATGGCGTTGCGCACAGGCATGACGTTTTCACATAGTCAAATTTAAGATTTGTTTTTAAACAAATTGAGATGAATATTGGAAAAAAAAAAGAAATATTTTTCAATAATGGGACAAATAACAAAAACCTTTCTCAGGTTTTACACAACTATCATGGTTTGGGAGATATTTATAAACTATCAGTCGTTGTGCTCAAACACAGTTACCGTTTTATCGATATATGTGGGTTGTACTTGGCTCAATTTTTTTGCGAATATGAATTATGATGATATTCACTTTCTGTAAAAAACTCAGCCCATTCAGACTCACCATTTGACATATATTCACAAAATATAGTTGCTACGCACAGATGTGTGCACAAAAAGAGCAACAAAACTAGTATTCTTTCAAGGTCACATTTTGGGAAGTTTTTCTATATCTACAAGGAATATATGTGTTAATTACAAAATAAAGGATATATACAAATTTTTTTGATCTGATTTCATCCATTTATGAATTCAAATAAATAGAAGGACATATGATTGGCTCAGGAAGTGTTGCGCTGAGTAAGTGTTGTGCTTAAACACATAAAATGTTTTCGACCAAATTTTCACCTTAGTGTGGAAAATCAAGTCTTTGATAATTTAATTATTTATGTTTTACCATTATGAAAGGATTCATCCTTGCTGATTTGTACAATTTCAATGTATTAGCAGTGTAGGAAATTTTATAGGTAAAAGTCAAAGATGCTTTTCTATTTTCTAGATTAGTGGTTTGTCTTTCATATTTTCATGAAATCAGTTCCATATAAATTGGGAATTGGTGGGTTTCGACCCCCTTAGACTTAGGAACAATATTTTGTATATATTTCTGTTGGAATATTGTCATTGATGGCAAAGGATATGGCAAAGGAAATGGAAAAGGTCAGCAGAAAAGAACAGAGGACGAACAGAAGCCATAGAGACAAAATGGGAAGAGTACAAAGGCGCAGCAAAATTTTGGTGAATAGTAACACACATTAAAAAAGGAAGGGAGAAATGTAAGGATGAATTAATTGTCATGGGCCGCAGCCACAAATTGCAGAGGAGAGTCGATTATGGTGTGGGGCAGAGCCGTCTTTACAGTGGAACGCAGTTATTCTCATAAAATCTAATTTACGAAGGAGTAGAGTTATTCAGACAGTCATTTCGGGAATTTAAGCCCTCAACAACCAAGTATGAAGAAAATTTATGAAAGTATGCGGAAAGACTTTAAATATTTGAATGTGGCAGGACAAGTGGTCCCTACCACTTGAGCGCAAATCGCAAAGCGCAGTTTTGAAGCTTCAAGTGTCTTGTTGATATGGATTATTTGCGATATGCGATCATCGCAATATCGCATTATCGCAATATCACATATTTTTTATTTCCGCCATCGCAAGTTCTGTTGTTTGCGATATGCGATCATCGCGCCATCGCAAGATCGCAATATCGCATATTCAAGTGTTCCGCCATATGTTTGATCACGCCATCGCAAAATGGCCATCTGCAATGTGGGCCCGGGGTCAAAGAATGAAATTTGAATAAAAGAAATGTTACGGGGACAGTGTAAAGTTTTAAAATAACCATTGGGGTTATAGTTATAATATTATATGGTGGAGATAAAATATTGAATATTGTTGAAGATCTCGAATGGGATGATTCGTGCATGGAAGAACGGAGGTTAGGGTTTCAAATTGGATTGGCACGATTATTAATACAAAATGATTGAGATGTATGGCTGTTCTGTTTGCGGAACTCACCACATCAACAAGATACTTGCGTATGGAAAAGCGTTGGATATTGTTTATAAAATCTGAAGGGTTAAACTTTGGGTTAAAGGCTGGGCGCACATAGATAATTTGAATCTCCGCGTTTGAATAAAATAAATTAAAAATAAATCGAAGAGCCCCGGGGATAAAATAAAAGAAATACCATTAGCGGTTGAGTGGTTTTAGACTTATGGTATTGAGAAAGGCGAGATCTATATAAAGGACAAAGATCATTATTCGATTGTGGAGAGGTGAGCATTGGTGAAGAAGGAATTCCTTTAAGGAATATCTGTATGGACAGACAACTCACTTAATTGATAATTCTGAGTCCATGATGCACCCTTCGAGACATTGATCTAAAAGGTGATGAGTCGTGAGAGTATTCAACAGAAGAAACGATGAAAAGTAAGAAGATGTCTACTGAAGAACACATATGGATCTGGTGCATATGACAGTTGGAGTTTCTGAAAGTTAATACACACAGAAGGATACACAGAATGTTGAATGCATAAATTCTCTTAAGTCTGGATTACAATGGTCTTGCTGTTCTGTTATGTAGAATTGGGGAAAATATGTTTGTTAATTGAATAACGGGTTGCGTCAGAGGGTTGAAGCCTTCTGTATATAGAAGCTGATGTTATGATCAGGGGGTTGTAGCTCCCTTCCAGGAGAGGCTGGAAAACGAGAGAAGGTTGTAGCCTTCTGCAGGTGGGTGCCTGCGTGCTGGTATGAGTTTGCACCAGCATATATTGTAAAAAGTTTTCTCTATAATAAAATATTGAAGACTGAGATTACAACAGTGGTGGTTTTCTCCCGAATTGGGTTTCCACCTTAAATCCTGGTGTCCATATGTGTTAATGGTTTGTTCTGTTATTTCAGTTCATGCTTAATGCTTATCTGATGCAATTCTCTAAGTAAAGATATAATAAGATATCAGGACATACATGTTGAATGCAGTACTGTAACATATGGATTTTAAGAGAAAGGAAAGAAAATTGTTTAGCCTTAAATACTGATTCACCCCCCCTCTCAGTATTTTTCCTAACAATTGGTTTCAGAGCGGGTCCTTCTGAAAAAGCTTAGTCGCTAGAAGGAAGATCAAGCAAGATGAGCAATCAAGATGGAATGGCATCTATCAGGCCTCCACTTTTTAATGGAAACAATTTAATTTTCTGGAAAACAAGGATGAGATCTTATCTTCAGTCTCTGGGAGCAGAGGTATGCGCAATTGTTAAACAAGGATATCAATATCCAGCTGCAGTACCAACAGATCCAACGGAAAGAAAGAATTATGAAACAAATGCAAGGGCGGTCAATGCTCTATTAGGAAGTCTAACTGAATCAGAATTTGTCAAAGTCATGCAGCTGAATACAGCAAAAGAAATATGGGACAAAATCATTCTAAGCTATGAAGGTGATGCAAAGGTAAAAAGTGCTAAACTTCAAACTCTCAGAATCCAATATGAGAATCTTAAAATGCATAATGAAGAAAGCATTGCAAATTTCTTTCTACGTCTTGATGATATTGTAAATCGCATGAGAAATCTAGGAGAAACAATTACCGAATCCACTTTGGTTGAGAAAATTTTAAGATCTCTAACAACAAAATTTGAGTCAAAAGTTTCAGCTCTTGAAGAAAAGCAAGATCTTCAAAATCTTACTATGGTACAACTTCATGGCATACTAACTGCATATGAAATGAGAAGAGGAGGACCATCTGAAGTCAAAGAAGCAGTCTTTAGAACTTCTACAAGAGGAAAGGAAGTACAAATAACAGAAGGATTAGGATATATCTCAGAAGAAGATGAGATAAACTTCGTAAAGAAACTTCAACTTGGCACAGGACGATTCAGAGGTAAGCTTCCTTTCAAATTTTTTGATTGTGGAAGAGTTGGTCATTATGCTGCTAAGTGTCCTTATAAAGAAACACATAAAAAGGGGAAGGAAGTAGCAAGAAGGAATAAGAATCATTTTAACTCTAAAAGGAGTTACTATACTCATGAAGATAGTGATGGGTTATCTGATAGTGAGGAAGAATGTGAACAAGATATGAGACTTCTCATGGCATTTGAAAAGGAATCTAGAGAAGAAGAGGATACTTTTGTGGACGCTCTAGAAGACAGTGATTTTCTTAATGAAAACAATAAACTCAAAATTTTCTTAGAAGAGAGCAAAATAATCATAGAAACTCTAAAAAATCAGCTTGAAGATAAAGAGAAACACAATGAGAAATTAGAGTGTGAAGTAGTAGATCTAAGAAAAGAACTTGAGAAAGTGAAGACTCTGAATCTTAGATTTTCTAAAGGGTCTGAAACCTTAGATGATATTATCAAGGTACAACGTTCACCTCTTATAAATACAGGTCTTGGATATATCGGAGAATCTTCTCAGGCTTCAGCACCAAATTATTGAAAAGCAGTTACAACTGGTTTACAACATGCTGCCACTCAGCAAGGGAATAAAGAATATTTACAGGTAAAGCATGATCATCTCAATTCAAGAAACACCATGATAACAAAGAAACACCAATCAACAAATAAATTCATATAGAAGATCTTATGATCGCGAAATTTCTTCTTCAATGGACAATGTTTCTCATGTCACAATTTTGGTCATAAAGCTATTCAATGTGTAGCATATAAAACTATTATATTTTTTTAATGAAAGCAAGAAAGAAAATAATTGATATTGAAGCAAAGAAGAATACTTATAACAAAATTTATCCTCTTCAAAATGAAGTTGAATGCACTTGTTGCAATAACTTTAGCCATGAAGAATCTGAATGTAGAAGCAAAGTTCAGCCAAAAGAACATGTTCCTTCAAGCACGAAAGTATGGAAAAAGAAGGAATTACAGGTTGAAAATTGTGGCATAGCATTATTTGCAGAAGATGAAGAGAACCAATGGTACATTGATAGTGGATACTCAAGACACATGACAGGTGATAAAGACAAACTTCTTGCATATAGTGCTCTAGAAAAAGAAAAGAATGTTACATTTGGAAATGATACTCCTGCTGTCATTAAGGGAAAAGGGTCTGTTTTTCTAAAAGAAAAGGTGAAAGATAATAATGTCATGTATGTGGATGGATTAAAGCATAACCTTTTAAGTGTAATTCAAATGTGTGATCAAGGAATTGAAGTTGTCTTTAGTTCAAAAGAATGTGTGGTACGTGATCTTGATACGGGTAAAACAATTATAAAAGGAAACAGAACTCCAAGAAACCTGTATGTATTGAAGAACTGCAAAGAACAATGTTACTTGAGTAAATCTTCAGAAAACTGGCTATGGCATAGAATGTTGGGGCATATGAGCTTCTCTCAAATCAACAAATCAAGTAGACTTAAAGCTGTTCGTGATCTTCCCAATATTACTCTGCCTGAAAGTATCGTATGCAAATCCTGCCAATTCGGTAAGCAAACCGGGGTACAATTTAATGCCAAGGAAGGATCATCAAGTAAGCCTCTTGAACTCATTCATACTGACATATGTGGACCTATGAGGAAAAATTCACCCTGTGGTGAAGAATACTATATCTTATTCATTGATGATTTCTCTAGAATGTGTTGGATTGGGCTGCTTAAACACAAAGATGAAACATTTGAGAAATTTCAGATTTTCAAAGCACTAGTGGAGAATGAATTAGAATTAAAAATCAAGTGTCTTAGATCTGATCGAGGAGGAGAATATAAATCCAAATAATTTCTTGAATTTTGTGAACAACACGGCATAAAAAGACAGTTCTCTGTAGCTGGCACTCCACAACATAATGGTGTTGCAGAGAGAATGAAAAGAACAATTCAACAAATGGTTAGAGATATGCTTGATGATTCCAGAACACCTGACACATTTTGGGGAGAAGCAGCACATACAGCAGCAAACATTCTCAACAAAGCACATGTTCGTGTAAATAATGATAAAACTCCATATGAACTCTGGTATGGTAATCCTCCCACTATAAAGCATTTTAGAATTTTTGGGAGCAAATGCCTTATCAAAAATAATGATGAAAAACTTGGCAAGTTTGAACCCAGAGCTGATGAGGGAATATTTCTTGGTTACTCCTCTAGGAGTAAGGCATATAAATGTTACAATAAAAGACTTCGAATAATTTTTGAATGTATTGATGTTGTTATTGATGAGTCTACTACAGCCCCAAAAGAAGAAAAGCAAACAACAGATGAAGATGATGAGGACACATATCCTCCTACATCAAATAGTAATGGTACAAATAGTACACCCAGTGAAGAAACTGAAGAAGAGTTGTCTGAAAAGGCTCCATCTAGATATGTTCAAAAGAATCATCCAGAATCTCAGGTGTTGGAAATATGGTGCGGTGTGTTGTCCTTGATGGCAACTTGAATGGAGATGAAGACATGCGTTTGTTGACATATGTTGTCCTTGATGGCAATCCACATGATGAAGTTATTCTTGACTTGATGGACTTGGTAAGATGTATATCGATGTGATATGATGTTTGTTGACAATGATCTTTGAGTGTTGTCCTTGAAAGGCAACCCACTTGATGAAGATGATGACAACTTACTTGATGAAGTTGTGCTTGAGAGAATATGTTCTTGATGAAGAAAATATGATGTATCTACAGTGTGTACAGAAGGCAATGAAGAAAGGAATTCAGAATGTGCTCAAAATATGATAAAAAGAGTATGTCTCAAGGAATACGCGGATATGTCTAAGGGAAGTCGCGTATGCACGCAGAAAGGAACGTTACAAGTCGCGTATGGGCAAAGCGATTAGAAAGTGCAAAACGGGAGTTAACCACCATGAGTATTGACCCATTGTATTGGGTAATGATCCGCCTAATTGACCCCGTCCGAATAGTTTTGGGCTCATGGTATTGTTTTGACCCATGGTATTGAAAAAGGGGCTCATGGTATTGAAAAAGGAAAACCTATATAAGAAGAAGAATTTCATTGTGCAAATCATGAGTGTGGGTGCAAGATGTCTGAGCTTGAATGAATACTTCTCACTAAAGTATATCTATATGGAAAGGGTAAAAGTTTGTTGATAGATCTGAATCTATGATGCACTTATGAAGAAATGATGAAGCGGGACTTCTAGATCTGAAATGTACTTGTATTTGCTAGATCTGTTTATGGAAGGCCTAGATCTGTGATGAGGCGAACATCTAGGCGAACATCTATCTGAAGTAAAGGGTTGAATCTGAGCTGAATGTCTGATCTGAAGAAGTATGCTGCTCTATAATGATTGAAGATCTATACGCTACTTAGCCGCGGAGGAAGCGCGTATATACGCGGCTTCGCTGAAGTGAAAGCGCGTATGAGCAATGAAATACATACTGAGGTATACGCTGGTTTGTGTGGACGGAAGCACGTATATACGCGACATCAGTGAAGTGAAAGCGCGTATGAAAACTAGGGTTTGCTGAAGCAAGGGGTATGAAATATCTGATCTGTTCTGTTGTGTTTCTGCTATCTGATCTGTGTTGATATGTATCTGTTGGTGATGTATGGTTGAACTTAAAAATATGGAAAGGGTCCAGTGTGAAAATATGATGAAATGTGGCCTGCAAGTGTTGTTCTATTGAAGTTGTTGGATCTAGTGTGAAAATTGATGAAACGTGGTCCAAGGTGGTGCTGAAGGTTGTAGCCTTCAGTCAGGGGGTTGTAGCTCCCTTCCAGGTGAGGCTGGTAAACGAGATCGGGGGGTCGTAGCTCCCTTCCAGGAGAGGCTAGTAAACGAGTCAGGGGGTTGGAGCTTCCTTCCAGGAGAGGCTGGTAAACGAGCGCAGGTGGGTGCCTGCGTGCTGGTCAAGTCTGCGCCAGCACATATGTTGTAAGATGTTTTCTCTATAATAAAATATTGAAGGCTGAGCAACTGCGGCGGTGGTTTTCTCCCGACTTGGGTTTCCACCTAAAAATCCTGGTGTTCATGTGTGATGCTTTGTGTGATGGTTTATTCTGTTCTTACTGCACATGTTTACTGTTTATAGAACATCTAATGAATGTGATGGAATGATATGTGAAGAACTAATGGCATAATTAGATCTCTGTGTATACGCGAGTTTTATGAAGGATATCCGCGTGTATACGCTACTTGGCTTCAACAAAGTAGCGTATGGGTTTTAAGGAATGAAAAAGTAAAAAGTTTTGAATATGCAGTAAATACTGATTCACCCCCCCCTCTCAGTATTTTTCCCAACAATTGGTATCAGAGCAGATCCTTGTGCAGAAGCTTGATCGCTTAAAGGATATCAGTCGCAATGGGAAGTCAAGAAGGAGTAATGTCTATAAAGCCACCTCTATTTAATGGAAGCAATCTGATATTCTGGAAGGTACGTACAAAAGCATATCTGCAAAGTCTTGGTGCAGATGTATGGGCAATCGTGGAAGAAGGTTATCAATACCCAGCAAGTATTCCTACTGATGCAGCAGAAAGAAAGAAGTATGAAATTAATGCCAAAGTTGTGAATGTCTTATTGGGAAGCATGTCTGAATCAAAATTTGCTAAAGTGATGCAGCTACATTCAACAAAAGATATATGGGACAAAATCATTCTAAGCTATGAAGGAGACACAAAGGTAAAAAGTGCAAAACTCCAAACTCTTAGAATTGAATATGAAAATTTGAAAATGCATAGTGATGAGAATGTTGCCAGTTTCTTTCTTCGTCTGGATGATATTGTAAATCGGATGAGAAATTTGGGTGAAACCATAACTGATACTACTCTGGTGGAAAAGGTCTTAAGATCTTTGACTTCAAAATTTGACTCTAAAGTTTCAGCTATTGAAGAAAGGCAAGATTTGCAAACTCTTACTATTGTTCAATTACATGGTACTCTGACTGCTTTTGAAATGACACAAGGAGGCCCTTCTCAAGTAAGAGAAGCTGCTTTTAAGGCATCTACAAAAGGAAAGGAAAAGGAAGTTGTCAAATAATCCAGCTATATATCCGATGAAGAAGAAGCGAATTTCGTGAGAAAGCTCCAACTAGGTACTGGAAGATTCAAAGGTAAGCTTCCCTTCAAATGTTTTGAGTGTGGAAAAGTTGGTCATTATGCTGCTAAATGTCCTTATAGAGAAAAACATGGTAAAGAGAAACAATTTGAGAAGAGAAAGAGTTATTATGCAAAAGAAGATGATGATGAAGTGTCCAGTGAAGATGAAGAAGATTCTGACCAAGATCTGAAAGTGCTCATGGCTAAGAAGCAAAAGAAGAAGGTTACTCGAGGAAAGGAGATACCTCAGAAATCATGTATAGCAAAAAATTGAAGAAGATGAAACAGATTCTGACGAAGATCTACAAGCACTCATGGCAAAGAAGAAAAAGGAGAAGGCCACTTGTAATACTCTTCTTTGTGCAAACAATAGTAAAGATAGTGAAAGTAAAGTTGTGGATCTAGAAGAAGCTCTCAAGATTAAAGAAGAAGAACTACAAAGTTCATAAAATAAGCAAGAAACTATCTATAAAGAGATGATCTCACAAATGAAAGATCAAATAGAAATGCTGAATGAACAGGTGAACAAGTATCAAAGGTTTCATACTTATGCAACCAATCGAATTAAAGATCTAGAAGCAGATCTTGAAAAATCAAGCAAGAAGAATGAAGGACTTGAAGCTGCTATCATCTTTCTGCAAGCAGAGCTAGAAGCATCAAGTAAGGAGAATGAGGAACCTCTACAATCCTTTGAAAAGGAAGGCCTTGAAGCATAAATTATCTCTCTCAAAGAAGATCTGGAAAAATCAAATAAGAAGAATGAAGAGCTGGAACAAACATGTGAAGAAAACGAAAATTGGCTGAAAGAAGAGATCCTAAATCTGAAGGATCAAGTTGAAGATGGAAGAAGGAAAGAAGAAAGCATGACAAAGCAATGTCAAGCCTTGGAGGTTGAGGTAAATATTCTCAAAGGTAAATTAGAAGAAAAGGTTAAACTTTTGAGGTTTCATGATAGTACTAACATTTTGGACAATATTCTGAGTAATCAAAGGTCTCTTGCTATCAAACATGGTCTTGGTTTCCATGAAACTGTTAAAGGAGAATCTAGCTCACAAGGAAGTGCCAAAAATTCAGAAGATCTCAATGCAAAACCTGATGTGTTGAAAGAAACAAAAGATCAACCAAAAATCATGAATTCTCAAAAGAATTCATTAAAGAACGTTGAATGTTTTAAATGTCATAATTATGGGCATGATGCAGCAAATTGCAGGAGCAGATCATTTCAGCCACAAACAAACAAGTTCTACTCAGAAAGGTACTCTAGCTTCTTCAGGGGATATTGTTTTTCATGTAACAAGTATGGACATAAAGCAGCTGATTGTAAAAGAAGGAAGATCAGAAATACTCATTATAACTCTTATTACTCTGGACACATAAGATGTTATTCTTGTAACAAGTATGGACATGTAGAAAAGGAATGCAGGTTGAATAGATATGAGAAATTGGATAACTTCCAGCACACAAATAGAAAGTTTAAACAAGTCTGGAAAAAGATGGAGGGATGGAATAAGAATCAATCTAGAGAAGAAAACGATACTTTTGTGGATGCTCTAGAAGACAATGATTTTCTTGAAGAAAACACTCAATTGAAGGACCGACCATAAACGTAGGGAATTCTGACCCTACTGCAGTCATCCGCTTCTGAAGCTGACTTTTCTTATTGACTGCAGGAATGATGTGAGATACATTATGAGATCTAGTAATGTATCGTCACAAGGGGAGCAATGCATGATGTCTCTCATGGTTGATTTGATTATACTATGTTTACTTCTGACAGCGCATCTGATGTGGAAAGGACATGTACAGGAGGTACAAGCTCAGGAAGAAATGAAGGAAGATGGAAATTTTCTATGCTTCACTTTCCATACGTAGGTTCCATTAACTAAAGTCGCGTATACACGCGAGTTCCAGAAGACGCAGTCGCGTATGCATTGATGATAAGAAAATTTATCTGATAGCTGAAGATCTGAAGCAGAGGTCCAGGGGGAGCATCAGTCTGACTGTTGATGATTGCACTGTTGGCATCATTCTAGTTATACTCATGATAATGAAATGATGCATGGGTTCTTGTGTTGAATATTATGGATGAAGCCTGGTTGCTTTATGATGAAGAGCATTCATTGTTGAGATGAAAGTCTTATAGTTCAGAGATGAGGACAGATCATGCAGAGATTGTTGTTGATGACTTTTTGTTGAAGGTGTCTCAGATTGCACAAGTTAAAGAAGAAGCACTGGTTTAGGGGGAGTAGCAGGTTGAATTCTAATGGTTGCATTGTTGGAAATATGACTGCTTATTCTTTGGTCTTGGTGATACTCATGCTCAAATGATGATGATTTGGTACATGGATTATTATGATGAGATTTTGAGCCCTGGTTGCTGATAAGTATCTTTGTGTGGATGAGTTGGATATCGTTTGTTTCAGATCATATAGAGTTTGGTTGCTATGGTTGAGATTTTTTGCCTACATATGTTACTTCATGTTACATCTTGAAGATCATGGTGATTTTGGACCACATGGATGATTGCTTGACACATATCTGAAGATGATGTTCTGGGATGATAATCTCTTTTGGAAAGAATGTTTTGATGCTGCAAAAAGGCTTGGTTACTAATAGGCTTATGCTACAACCATTGGATGACGCTTGAAGACACAACTACACTATTATGTTCTATCTGTAGTCCAGGGAAGCAGCCAAATATCTCAGAAAGAAGCTGAACATTGTCTTTGCCTCACAGAGAATTAGACCTGGTTGAAATTTTAGAAGATGGCTTGGGATACGCGGGTTTCCTGAAACACAGTCGCGTATATACGCGAGTTCCTGCGCAGAAAACCGCGTATGGTTGGTTGCTGAAAATTTTTGGTTGGTTCAGCTCTCTTGGCTACATTTCTTTGTGCGCTGTTGTGGTATCTCTGGTAGTATTTCGATTCCTCATAATTCTGTTTCTAATGTTTTGATGAAGATACCTTGATGATTTGTTAGTGAAAGTGTTCAGGATGCACAAACTAAGGGGAAGCCTTAGTCACATGAAAAGGATGTTTGGATGCACAGATTTAGGGGGAGCATTAGCTTTGCTGAGTATAATGCATTGTTGGCATTATGATGGTTCCGAAATATGTTCTCTTTCTTGAGTATTTTCTGGTGTTGGTCATAAATGGTCATGTTTTTGATGAAAAGGGCTTGTTGAGACCCATGATGTAAATTTGTAATATTCAGTCATGTAAGGACTTGTCAAATTTGTAAACCCACTTGGTTGGGTAAATTTGAGTCAGTCAAAATTTGTAAACCACTTGGTTGGGTACTTCGATCTTATGTAAATCACTTGGTTGGATATTTGATGTAAGTATGAGTCTTTGGTGATAGGAAGCTCATAGAGTCATGTACTTCATTGACAAATATGTTTGAAGATTCAGCATGAACTCAGGGGGAGCTTGGCCACTTCAGCACATATCAGATCTGCAGAATGTTTCTTCCACATGAGGAGGAGAGTGTTGGTTTTTGATCCGCCCTTTGCCCTTGATGTCAAAGGGGGAGAAGTGACATGGTGTTTGAATGAAGATAATGATGTGCCCTTTGCCCTTGATGTCAAAGGGGGAGAGTGACATGGTGTTTGAATGATGCCAAAAATAGAGAGAGTGACATGGAAAATAGGGAGAATGACATGGTGTCATTGTATTCTTAATGTATCTATCTGTTGTGGTAACCAAACACCATCATGGTTGCCATCAAGTCCAAAGGGGGAGATTGTTGGAAATATGATGCAGAGTGTTGTCCTTGATGGCAACCCACTGAATGGAGATGAAGACATGCAACTGTTGACATGTGTTGTCCTTGATGGCAATCCACCTGATGAAGTTATTCTTGACTTGATGGACTTGGTAAATGATGTAAATCTGATGTGATATGATTTTTGTTGACAATATGATGCTGAGTGTTGTCCTTGAAAGGCAACCCACTTAATGAAGATGATGACAACTTACTTGGTGAAGTTGTGCTTGTTAGAATATGTTCTTGATGAGCTAAATATGATGTATCTACAGTGTGTACAGAAGGCAATGAAGAAAGGATTTCAGCATGTGCTAATTCTATGATGAAAAAGAGTATGTCTCTAGGTATACGCGGATTGGCCTAGGGGAAGTCGCGTATGCACGCGGAAAATAACGTGCCAAGTCGCGTATGGGCAAAAACGCTCAAAAAGTGCAAAACCAAGGGTAACCACCATGGTATTGACCCATTGTATTGGGTAATGATCCGCCTAATTGACCCCGTCCAGGTAGTTTTGGGCTCATGGTATTGCTTTGGCCCATGGTATTGAAAAAGGGGCTCATGGTATTGAAAAAGGATAAACCTATATAAGGAGAAGAAATTCATTGTGCAAAACATGAGTGTGGGAGCAAGATGTCTGAACTTGAATGAATACTTCTCTGTGAAGTACATCTGTATGGAAAGGGTAAAAGTTTGTTGATAGATCTGAATCTATGATGCACTTATGAAGAAATGATGAAGCGGGACTTCTAGATCTGAAATGTACTTGTATTTGCTAGATCTGTTTATGGAAGGCCTAGATCTGTGATGAGGCGAACATCTAGGCGATCATCTGTCTGAAGTAAAGGGTTGAATCTGAGCTGAATGTCTGATCTGATGAAGTATGCTGCTCTGTAATGATTGAAGATCTATACGCTACTTCGTCGTGGAGGAAGCGCGTATATACGCAGCTTCGCTGAAGTAAAAGCGTGTATGCACAATAAAATATACACTGAGGTATACGCTGGTTTGTGTGGACGGAAGCGCGTATATACGCGACATCAGTGAAGGGAAAGCGCGTATGCAAACTAGGGTTTGCTGAAGCAAGGGGTATGAAATATCTGATCTATTCTGCTGTGTTTCTGCTATCTGATCTGTGTTGATATGTATCTGTTGGTGATGTATGGTTGAACTTAAAAGTATGGAAAGGGTCCAGTGTGAAAATATGATGAAATGTGGCCTGCAAGTGGTGTTCTATTGAAGTTGTTGGATCCAGTGTGAAAATTGATGAAACGTGGTCCAAGAAGGTGCTGAGGGTTGTAGCCTTCAGTCAGGGGGTCGTAGCTCCCTTCCAGGTGAGGCTGGTAAACGAGATCGGGGGGTCGTAGCTCCCTTCCAGGAGAGGCTGGTAAACGAGTCAGGGGGTTGGAGCTCCCTTCCAGGAGAGGCTGGTAAACGAGCGCAGGTGGGTGCCTGCGTGCTGGTCAAGTCTGCGCCAACACATATGTTGTAATATGTTTTCTCTATAATAAAATATTGAAGGCTGAGCAACTGCAGCGGTGGTTTTCTCCCGACTTGGGTTTCCACCTAAAAATCCTGGTGTTCATGTGTGATGCTTTGTGTGATGGTTTATTCTGTTCTTACTACACATGTTTACTGTTTATAGAACATCTAATGAATGTGATGGAATGATATAAGTGAAGAACTAATGGCATAATTAGATCTCTGTGTATACGCGAGTTTTATCAAGGATATCCGCGTGTATACGCTACTTGGCTTCAGAAAAGTAGCGTATGGGTTTTAAGGAATGAAAAAGTAAAAAGTTTGAATATGCAGTAAATACTGATTCACCCCCCCCCCCCTCTCAGTATTTTTCCCAACACAAATCTTGGGAGAAAAGGAATCAGGTGTACAAACAAGAAGGACTCTTGTGGGATCTTCTAGCAACGTGGCATTTTTGTCTACGGTTGAACCTCACAGTGTCAGTCAAGATAGCAAAGATGAATGTTGGATTCAAGCCATGAATGAAGAGCTTGATCAAATTGAAAAGAATCACACTTGGGAGTTAGTACCAAGGCCCCATGACAAAGATATGTGGACTTAAATGAATATTCAGGCAAGTTAAATGGAGATAGGATAATTATAAAGTTAAAATGAACTTTGTAAAAGGTATACTCCCTTGAAAGTATAAACTGAAAACATGTGTGGAACTTGAAACCATAAAATTTTCTGCAGGCTAAGCTTGTTCAAATCAAGTTTATAAAATGGATATTGATCACCTTTCTCAACAGACATTCTAGAAGAAGAGTTTATGAATATAGAAGAGTTCATTTTGAGAATAAATAAAAAACAGCATGAGCTTTAGAAATATATGGTCTCAAGCAAGCTCAAGAACGTAGTATATACGTCTTGACAAATATCTTCATCAACAAGGATTTTAAAAGGGGTCTGCTGATAGCAACTTGTACACAAAAACTGAAAATGACAAACTGTTTATTGTGGTTGTATATATCGATGATATCATTTTTGGAAGTAATAAAGAGTCTATGAGTCAGAAATTTGCTTCTGATATGCAGCAAGAATTTGAAATGTCTTTACTCGGGGAACTAACATTTTTTCTTGGCCTGCAAGTGCAACAAGCAACAGATGGTATATTCTTATCACAAGCAAATTATCTCAAGCAAATCCTGAAGAAGTATGGCATGGAAGATTGCAAACCTGTAAGTACACCAATGATAACCGGATGCAATCTCAGTTATAATGATGATTCCCCCATCGTAAATCAACCAGAATACGGATCTATGATAGGAAGTCTACTTTATCTCACTGGGACAAGACCAGACATCATGCATGTAGTTGGGATTGTTGGACGATTTCAAGCCAATCCAAAAGAGTCTCATCTTCAGGCTGTGAAAAGAATATTCAAATATCTACAGGGAACTCAAGACTTTGGACTATGGTATCCAAAGAATGCTGATCTTACTCTTCATGCATACACTGATGCAGATTGGGCTGGAAGTGTTGATGATCAAAAAAGCACTAGTGGTGGTGCATTCTTTATGGGGCCCCGGTTAGTATCTTGGTTCAGCAAGAAGCAAAGCTCCATTGCCTTATCTACAGTAGAAGCAGAATATGTGGCTGCAGCATTAGGTTGCACTCAACTTCTTTGGATGATGCAAACCCTACAAGATTTTCAAATCAAATGTTCACCTCCTATCTCCATTATGTGTGATAATACAAGTGCCATCAGTATCTCAAAGAATCCTGTTATGCATTCCAAGACCAAGCACATTCCCATAAAATATCACTTCTTACGAGAACAAGTGCTTGAGCAAAAGGTGAAATTAGAATATGTTTCCTCCAAAGAACAAGTTGCTAATATATTTACCAAACCTCTACCCAGGGAAGCATTCGAATATCTCAGATAGAAACTGGGAGTAGTCTCTGCCATGCAGAGGATCAGGTCTACGTAATTACAGAAGACTCAATTGGTTATGAGATGCTGTCTGAATGCACAGGCTCAGGGGGAGCATTGGTCATGTAAAAAGGATGAATTTTTGGTCATATTATGTTTGAAGATGCAGCATAATCTCAGGGGGAACATGGGACTGCCGGTTCAACAGTTCTTGATCAAACTCTTTGCCATTGATGTCAAAGGGGGAGGAAACACAACAAAGGGTGTCTATCAGGTCATAAAAGGTAGAGTATTGCCATCAATGCCAAAGGGGGAGATTGTTGGAATATTGTCATTGATGGCAAAGGATATGGCAAAGGAAATGGAAAAGGTCAGCAGAAAAGAACAGAGGACGAACAGAAGCCGCAGAGACAAAATGGGAAGAGTACAAAGGCGCAGCAAAATTTTGGTGAACAGTAACACGCATTCAAAAAGGAAGGGAGAAATGTAAGGATGAATTAATTGTCATGGGCCGCAGCCACAAATTGCAGAGGAGAGTCGATTATGGTGTGGGGCAGAGCCGTCTTTACAGTGGAACGCAGTTATTCCCGTAAAATCTAATTTACGGAGGAGTAGAGTTATTCAGACAGTCATTTCAGGAATTTAAGCCCTCAACAACCAAGTATGAAGAAAATTTATGAAAGTATGCGGAAAGACTTTAAATATTTGAATGTGGCAGGACAAGTGGTCCCTACCACTTGAGCGCAAATCGCAAAGCGTAGTTTTGAAGCTTCAAGTGTCTTGTTGATATGGAGTATTTGCGATATGCGATCATCGCAATATCGCATTATCGCAATATCACATATTTGTTATTTCCGCCATCGCAAGTTCTGTTGTTTGCGATATGCGATCATCGCGCCATCGCAAGATCGCAATATCGCATATTCAAGTGTTCCGCCATATGTTTGATCGCGCCATCACAAAATGGCCATCTGCGATGTGGGCCCGGGGTCAAAGAATGAAATTTGAATAAAAGAAATGTTACGAGGACAGTGTAAAGTTTTAAAATAACCATTGGGGTTATAGTTATAATATTATATGGTGGAGATAAAAGATTGAATATTATTGAAGATCCTGAATGGGATGATTCGTGCATGGAAGAACGGAGGTTAGGGTTTCAAATTGGATTGGCACGATTATTAATACAAAACGATTGAGATGTATGGCTGTTCCGCATGCGGAACTCACCACATCAACAAGACACTTGCGCATGGAAAAGCGTTGGATATTGTTTATAAGATCCGAAGGGTTAAACTTTGGGTTAAAGGCTGGGCACACATAGATAATTTGAATCTCCTCGTTTGAATAAAATAAATTAAAAAGAAATCGAAGAGCCCCGGGGATAAAATAAAAGAAATACCATTAGCGGTTGAGTGGTTTTAGACTTATGGTATTGAGAAAGGCGAGATCTATATAAAGGACAAAGATCATTATTCGATTGTGGAGAGGAAAGCATTGGTGAAGAAGGAATTCCTTTAAGGAATATCCGTATGGACAGACAACTTGCTTAATTGATAATTTTGAGTCCAATGTGCACCCTTCGAGACATTGATCTAAAAGGTGATGAGTCGTGAGAGTATTCAACAGAAGAAACGATGAAAAGTAAGCGGATGTCTACTGAAGAACAAATATGGATCCGGTGCATATGACAGTTGGAGTTTCTGAAAGTTAATACACATAGAAGGATACACGGAATGTTGAATGCATAAATTCTCTAAAGTCTGGATTATAGTGGTCTTCTTCATTAACATTGTGTAGAATTGGGGAAAATATGTTTCTTAATTGAATATGGTTATTAGGAAGGATTGAAATATACGTATATAAGTGATGTTATGATCGGGGAGTTATGACTCCCTTCCGGGGCTCCAGCAGATAGATTTGTGTATATATACACGGTGGGTGCTACAAAAGCTTCCATTGTAGTCTGTTTGACATATATTGTAAAGAATTTTCTCTATAAGCAAGTTCGCAGGGATGCAATGATCAGATTTCTCAATTGGGTTTCCACCTTAAATCCTGGTGTCCATATGTGTTAATGGTTTGTTCTGTTATTTCAGTTCATGCTTAATTCTTATCTGATGCAATTCTCTAAGTAAAGATATAATAAGATATCGGGACATACATGTTGAATGCAATACTGTAACATATGGTTTTTAAGAGAAAGGAAAGAAAATTGTTTAGCCTTAAATATTGATTCACCCCCCCTCTCAGTATTTTTCCTAACAATTTCATCATCTTGAATATAGAAAGGGTTGATTGTTAAGTAAAAGAACACTTTTTATTTGATTGTAAGTTGTGGAACTCAAATAGAAGTAATCAATTCAACAATACAAAGGACGCTTGGTTTCAAGATTCTTATGTCAAGAAAATGGTGATGTTTTCCTCTTTTTAAATATGTTTTTCTTTCAAGTTTCACATGGGTACTCTTTCTTAAATTGTTTACAAGAAGATGATGAGTAGAATTTTCTTGCAATATTACGCTCTGGCTTGCTAAGAAATCTCAACGTTTTCTTCTAACATTTATGTGTATAATTCATTTGTGTATGCTCCATATTTGAATTTATCCTAAATATTATTCATCTCATCCACCCCCAACAACTCTATAATATCCATGAGTTTTCCTACCTTGTCGTAATTGAAGCTTTCCTCTATCTATCTGTGATTGATTACTGAAAATCCTTATGACTCCCTGCCCAATGGGTTCTTCCTTCATTCTGCAACCACAATTTTAAAACCAATACCTGGATATTCATACTTAGCCTAAAACCCTAGACTGCGATTTATTGAAATCTATCAAGAGAGATCCCTCTCTCGGATTCGAAAGGCTAGTTTCTAATACTACAAGTGGTTTGTGGTTACCTCTGAAGTTTTCCTCCTCAACCTAGGAAAACTACGAAGTGATAACAACATTTATCATGCTTGGGTTCTAGGATTTTGTACCTGCTTATTGGTCACTATTTGGAAACCCTATTGATCTGAATATGGGAAAACTATTTTTCTTGTGCTATCTCCCTCACTAGTATTAAAAAAATGTGTTTAGGATCATCTCAAATTAGCCATTTGTGAAGTGCTTTATGTGTCAAGTTTTTCTGTTTTTTATGAGAAATTTATGAGTTAATTAGTTGTTAAAAACTCATGTATAGAAAATAAAATGTAGAGAAATAACACACATCATACACATTACACAGTAGCTAATAAAAAAGTTCACCCCTCCTGGCCTACATCTCCATGGACCTGCTTCAACTGATTAGGCCCTCTTTGGATTAATGGTAAAATGTTTGATTACATTCACCTATAGTGTTACAATGGCTTTGAAACCTACTCGATTGGATTCAGAAGACCCAAAAACCTCAAAATAGACTATTCAATCTATGGAAATAGTCTCCAGCCGATCTAGGCATGACCTCCTCTCCTGGTGGCCCTGGGCTTCGTTAATATTCAAAGTCGTAAAACACTTTTATAATTGATCCAACACCTCTAAAACCTATTCCATTAGCTTTAGAGCGTCAAAATCATCTAAGAATGACTCTTCTTTCTCCCAATTTGGTCTAATTTTGCGCAATATATGGCTAAAACAAAATTTCCTAGTAAACTGCCTCCAAAACTAGAGAAGACTCTAGTCAGGTTTGCCAAATTTGTGGGCAACTCCTATATTGGTGGTTCTGCCAAAAATTCCACCAACTTAACTATAGTTTATTAATGCTAATCAGAGATTAATTATCAGATAAGTTGGAGTTTTGCGCATTAAGCACGTTTAACTCTAATTTGGCATTAGAATAATGCTTAGTGCTTAAATCTTAGATTATGGGTTAATAAACTCATATTAATCATTTAATCCGCACTCTTAATATTCACACCGCCTGCCATTGGTCTTACGGTAAGGTCTTATGGGGGGGGTGGGGCTAGCGCCCCCCAAACCTTCGTTGGATCAAATATATGGCATCAAATATAACTCAAATGCATATACTGTTAAGTACTAATGTCTTGGGCTATTGGTTAACTACTCCATTCATTCAGGGGAGGTCATGGGGTCAAACCCCAAACTCCACCCTTCGTTGTTGTATATTTTTGCACCGATATATATATATATATATATATATATATATATATAATTAAAATGTGCCACAATATATATTTTAGCTTTAGCATATGTAAAAAAACTCCAGAATTTGCATATAATTCGACCATAGGATATGTATGGAATTCGAACTAATTTGTAATAAAATCAATCTGGAATTTGGATAGGGTCCACCAACTCATAAAACAAATTCACCTTCCAACCAAACTGGAAAATTGTGCAATGAAACTTGTCACAGTGTCATTAGGTGAAATTGAAGAATATTCTGAGAATATTCATGTTCTGCTAACTTGGATGCCATGTCACCATCATATCATGTTCAACAATTCTTTTAGTTGTTTAGGATAACGAACAACGGGCTCTATATTCTTCATCTAGACTCTGTTTTCAAAAAAACGAATTGCGCCAAATTCTTAGCGACGAGATGTTCACTGTTGTTAAGTTTTGAATCGATTTTTAGCACTTTGAATTTTTGTAAAAAATTTGCCCCTAATCCAAATTTCGATCACCTATACATCCTAGCTTTCCATTTCTCACATCCTAGCTTTCCGCCAATACCATTGAGTTTCATAACATGGTTGGAATTAAAATATGACATGTTTGTAATCTAAGTGTTGCATCTAGATTTAATTGTGGCAATCGATGTTAATTGGTTCAGGGAGCGGCTTCAAGATGTTCATATAGACAGAAATTATTGGTTAGCAAGAGAACAATCATTGCTTCATGATTTTAAAACCTTCATGATTTCTCTTATTGCACTGACTATAACCTTGAGATAGTCAAGGTCCTAGAGGTCTTCTAGTAATGAGAAGATCCATATCCAAATAAATGAAGCAAGAAATTTATGTTTGTTCGAGTTGTAGCATTCATCCTTGAAATGCATAAATAATCATGCGTTATTGAGGGGATACAAGCCAGTTTCAAAGAACCTCTTTTTATTTTTCAAAATATGAAAAAATCACCATGAAAAAATCATTTAGGTTAATGGGAAGATCGGCACGAATTTACAAATTAGAGCATGGTCTTTCATGTGTTTGCGTGATTCCTCCATACAATTATTCGAGATTACAAATTTGGGTTTTTTTGTGGATTTTTATAAGCACTTCCCTTTGATGTAGGATTTCCATTACACAACAATAATTGGAGTCTCACTCGTGTTAGTATTGCTAGGGGAAGTTTCAACTTCCCCCCCGGATTTCTTGTAACTACATTACAATAGGAGGGGGTTGCACCCCTCCTTGTGGCTCCTTGGTGAATATGTTTTAACATGCCACCGAGTCTTGAAATACAATTTTTTGTGGGTTCCGAATGATGGTCAACACTTTGTTGCTCCCTTTGGAATCTAGAGCCATCAAGTTTCTTCCTTTCCAACAATGATTTTTAATTTCTTTATCATCTTGAGTAGACACTTTGGTTTCCTAGAAAATCAAAATCTCTGATTTTTCTCTTTCAATTCTATCTATAAGGTTTCTCTGCTTCCCCTTGTTGTTGAGGCGTCGAATATTAGAGATAAATATTTTGATGGAGGAGAGGATTGAGATATGGGATAATAACCCTATAGAAGAATAACTTTCCGTGAGCAAATGAGTAGTTCCGCTACATTTTGGATTAGGTGACTAGTCATTTTCATCCACTTCTTTACACATTCTTCTAGAGTCTAGTTTTTCCCTTTGATCATCTACAGTAATCCTTCAACCTCTACATTCTTTTGGCATCTTTTCCATTGGATATATAACTGGTAAAATGTGTTTCTATACTCCCAAGTACCCGAGAATTAAAATCCCTTAGACCTAAGAGTAGAATCTATGTAACAAATTTATTAATATGTATTTTTAAATATTAGTGTTGATTATTTTTAAAAGAATTTAAATGTTGTTTAAGATAATAATCCATGTTTCGGTTTTTTCTTAATGAATAAATAAAATTTAAATAAGTTCTAACATATACATACTTATTTTGAATGATTTTATTATTTAATAAAAATATTAAATTGTATGAAAATGTCATAGCAAGGGTAGGTGTGTTCAATATAAGAAATGCGTTACTTAAATCAACATTGTAACAATAGATGCGTTAAAAAGTGTATTCCTTGATAATAATACATTATGATATGATCATACATTTATAATTAAATTAAATTTATTTAATTGTATATGACATACATTATGATATTATCATATATTTATAATTAAATTAAATTTATTTAATTGTATATCCATGGACTTGCTTCAACTGGTTAGGCCCTCTTTGGATTAATGGTAAAATGTTTAATTAGATTCGCCTATAGTACTTCAATGGCTTTGAAACCTGCTCGATTAGATTCAGAAGACCCAAAAACCTCGAAATAGACTATTCAATCTATGAAAATGGTCTCAAGCTGATCTAGGCATGACCTCCTCTCCTAGTGGCCCTGGGCTTCATTAATATTCAAAGTGGAAAAAACACTTTTAGAAGTGCTCCAACATCTATGAAACCTGTTCCATTAGCTTCAGAGCATCAAAATCATCTAAGAATGACTCTTTTTTCACCCAATTTGGTCAAATTTTGCCCAGTATATGATTTTATTATGTAATAAAAATATTAAAATGTATAAAAATGTCAAAGCAAGGGTAGGTGTGTTCAATATAAGAAATGTGCTACTTAAATCAACATTGTAACAATAGATGTGTTAAAAAGTGTATTCCTTGATAATAATACATTATGATATTATCATACATTTATAATTAAATTTAACTTATTTAATTTTATATTAACTTATAAGATCATATATTATTTCAAAAAATAAATATTAACATTTTAAAGGAATAATTTTAATTATATTATTATTATTAAAGAATATTAATTATATTATTATTAAAGAGTATTAATATGTTTTAAAGATTAAATATTAAGACTATAAAATAATAATATTATTATAAATTATAATTAACATATATAACCTTTCACTTAATTTTCTTTTATTAACGCCTTCTCTTTCATGGAACGCATCTGGCGGACCAACAGAACACCTCGCCTTCTTGCATCTAGCCGTTGCTAAAGCTTAACAAATTCACACACACACACAGATATATATATATATATATATATATATATATATATATATATTCAACAATAAAAAGAAAATGAATCTGTAAAAAAAAATTGGTGAAATGAAATGCCGTGAATTATTAATGTTTAATGTTAAAAGTTTTTCCAACTCGTGGGCTGTGTATTTACATAAACTGCCGCAGACATTAGAGCTCCTGGCCTGATCTCCCTTGATCTGCGATAACAGATACATACAGACATTAAGAAGTTCCGCCATGAAAGAGTCCAAAATTGCTCAATAGACCCCAAAATTGGTCAAACCCCATGCAGCCCAAAATTGCTCATCAGACCCTAAAATTGCTCAAACCCCATGGAGCTAGCCCTCCATAGTTTCAGCATGTCAACCCTCTGTTCTCGATTGAAGCAAACCCGGTCGTTTGGGCAATATATATTTACCAAATTTCAAACAAACTTAAATATACCAAAACAAACAAAATGCAGAATAAACTTAATTAATATACCAAAACAAACAAACAAAATGCAGAATAAAGTTAATTAATATACCAAAACAAACAAAACAAAATGCAGAATAGTTAGAATTCAGACTATCCCGCGGTACTGTAAACCCTCCCACCACTGATTGAAGTTATAAATGCAGCTGTAATTGGTGAGGAATTGTTAAATGTGAAGCAATTTTAATGGTAGAACGAAAGGCCACAGTAAGGGAAATCGATAAGATTGTCCTCTGATGCAATTTGTTCAAACCAGGTTGTTATGGCGAGTCACTCCTGTTCTCGAATGAAGTAAACTCCTTCGCAAGGACCTCCGAATGGAGCTGGAATGTCGTTACTTATACTTTGCAATTTGTTATGATTTGGTACTTTCAAGACGGTGGAATTGAAATCTTGGCTCCCAAACCGAGAAAATTAGGATCCGAATTAGAAGAGGATTGTTATAACGGGAATGGGAGAGAGCGGCATTGGGTTCATAGATCGATTCGATGCATGTTGTTGTTATTTAGCTACACACACTGATCACTCTTCATTGTTTTGTTTTTTAAAGCTTGAATGGGAAAATGATACCCGATGAGAATCGAACTTGGGTAAATCTGACCGTTCTCAATTTAATTTCGCTAAAACCCCAGAAAATACGCGTAATGATCTGCATATCCCTCCTCATAACCCGCCTATCCACTGATAATTACTATATCTTATGATAATTCGCGATTCACTGATAGGTCGCGTATCATAATTCGCATATCGGTAGTGATAGCTCGCATAACCAGTGAGATTGCCGCATATTCGACGGATGTTACTCGCATATCGATGAGATATCGTCGGATAAACGGCAGAGACCTCGCGTAAACAGTCGCATATCCATTGAAAACGATTGCATATCAGCGTAATGATCGGCTTATCCATCAGCGTATGGGTTCACAGAACAAATTTCAAGTGGTTATACCTCGCGTATTCGAGGACATATCGCATTTCAAAACCCATTTCAAGTGCTTATACCTCGCGTATCCGACGACAGATCGCATTTCAACTGGCGGTGATAGCTGGCATATCAGGTGAGATAATTCGTGATAATTCGTGGATAGCCAAAACAAACAAAATGCGAATAAACTTAATTAATTACGCGGGTAAGCTCGGCTTACTGTCGGAAGGAGCATGTTTTGTGATTAGGGTAATTAATTTTTTTGATCCAATGGTCACGATTGGAAGATGCCAGTATATTCTGGTCGTCGCCACTAAATCGATGGATCAAATCTACTCCACTAACTTCCTTGCATATCTAAATCAGGGGTTTAAACCGTACTTAAATTAATTTTTTACAAATCTGGATTAAAAATTTACTGTGCCTTGCTGACCGCCACCTATCAAATTAAGAAATCCTCCCATCCTCTCTTCGTAGACATGTGGCGATGGAAATGGATATGGAGAACATGTGGCGATGGAAATGGATATGGGGAATTTAACAGTCGCCACCTATAAAACGTGCGCCCGCCGCCTATTATAAACCATTCGTGAAATGTTGAATGCAGGTTGGTCATTACAAGATGGGGAATTTAACAGTCTCGAGCTATAAAACGTTCGCCCGCCGCATATTATAAACCATTTGTGAAATGTTGAATGTGGGCACGTTGTTCATTACAATTTCTGCTTGTCTCCTCGTAGACATGTGGCGATCGGGAATTTAACAGTCATGTGTAACGTGTCCCATGCTGGCGGCAAGCGGTGCCATTCCGGTACAGATGGAAATGGAGATGGACCTTCAGCGTATGAATCTTGAGCTGGACTTTCCATTGGAGAGCCCACAGGCGCGATAGAGGGAGAGATCTGAGGCGAGACTGTAGGAGCAGGGGTTAATGGTGATTCCACCGGTGTTAACAATGGTGACACCGGTGAAAGGGAAGGCGAAGTTGCAGGTACATAAATGGGAGAAGATACTGGTTCCATGGTTGGAGAAACGGTGGAGACAGGAGAGGTGCTCGGGGTGTAGGTTGGAGTACTGGAGGGCGTGGCTGACATAGGTACGAGGGAAGGAGCCATGGGAGACGATGAAGGAGGTGGCAGCTTGAATGGAGTGCAAGTCGGGGATGTTCAGGGTGGAGAAACAGAAACGGGAGGTTTCGAAATGACACCACTGGCCCGTGCGTACGAAGAACCCGAAACGCTTTCGACTGTAATAGTAATTGCGTGTCCCTGAAAGTAAGAACTTAGCCTTGCCTTAAAATTTACTGTTTTCTGATTTTCTTTTCTTGTAATGCCGACATTCCAGGTTTTTGTATGGTATGCCGACGTTATTATTAGTATTGTATGGTTATGGGCATTTGGCCAAATGAACGAGAAAATCTTTCTCCAACGCATCAATAAATACATGAACAGAGCATTAAACGCAGATTCGGCCAAGGATGAACCCTAATGCTTCTCTCTTCTTTTTCTTTTTAATATTGGTATTTTTCTTTGCAAATAAACGTATTGATTCAGAAGTGTTTCAACCCTGACAGATCGATAGTCTATTTATTCTACTTCGGGTGGTTGAATTGGTAGTTTGTTTAGTTCCTTAAGTTCGTAATAGTTCCTCACGTTGGATTTATTAGTTTTTTTAGTTCTTTAAGTTTGTCGATCTCTCCATACCGATAGTGAACTCATTCCACTACTGTCATAGCATTGATATGTGTAGAACAATAACTTGATATGACTCTACGTGGTTTATTGTGTATTTCGATGGTGCTGAAAAATTGTTTCTGATGATGATTTTGCGTCTAAATAACTATTATGCTTTCTTTCTACAGTGGCTAATATATTGTTTCTGGAGTCACTAGTTGGGGTTGGTTTCTCTTACTCAAACACAAGCTCCTATTATTTAGAGCATAGCGGCGATAGACTAACGGGTAAAGTGTTTATGTTTGTCGAAGCATATGAAAGAAAAGGAATCCCTAAATTTGTTGGCCACCGATAAACTTCTTATCTTTATTTTCTTCTAGCCAGAGACTCCTATGTATTCCTCGTGAAATGGTTCGGCAGATTCCCACAGTACAAATTCCGAGATTTCTATTTAGCAGGTGAAAGTTATGCAGGTAATTAATGTCATTGTATTCCTTAGTAATTGAAGTAATATTCGGATTATATGATATGACGTTCTTTATAGTTTATGGGAAAATGCAGAATTTATATTGATCATATAGAAAGTTTCAAAATATTTACAGTCATAGTCTTTATTTTTTTTGACAATGAGAAGGTAATTTCACGGTTTTTACACACTGAACATTTCAAACAAAAAAAATCTTTTACACGGTTTTCACACAGTGAACATTTCAAACAAAAAAACCATAGGTGAAAAACCATAGGTGAAGAGGAAGAGAGACTTAACTATTTTGATGTTTTGGGTGAACATTTCAACCAAAAAATATATAGGTGAAGAGCAAGAAATACCTAACTTTTATATGTAAATTGGTAATGTCACGAGAAAGTGAAGTGAGGGATCCCTGCATTTTTTTAAAGAATGTTCGTCTATTATCCTCTTTGCTTATTTGGCATGAAGAACAATCCTGCCCATAGAGGGTTGGAATATCCAAATACATATTTCGACAATTATAATTTATGATGAGAAAATAATTTCTGGTGAAAACTGTTACATAGTATTGAAATGTTGTTTCTAGTGAATACTTTATTTATGAAAAAAATTTAAAATTACAAATTTAAATTGTTTAATTGATAGAAGTGGAATGTTTTTGGATGTTTCAAGATATTTAATTTTACCATTTGTAAAGTTAAAAAAATAATAATAATAATTTTTTTTTAAATTATAAATATAAATTATTTAAATCATAAAATTTAAATGTTTATAATTACCAGAAAATAGCTCGGTTAATCAAATTGCCATTGCTAAATACCTTACCACTTCCTATCCTTAAAACACATTAGTTATATATATATATATATATATATATATATATATATATATATAATTTCTTATATTCAAAAATACATTTGAAGAAAACACACAATTTACAAACACAAACGCATGCATAATCATACTATGGATCCGACATTTATTCACATTAAAGTTGCATTGCAGGGCAATATAGCAACCACAGAAATGGAATAGATCGAAAATACGTATCTACTGCCACCGAGGTCATTTACGTATCTGATTTCGATTGATTAGGTATGTCTTTGACAGAAATATTTATGCACCGCCGTAACAGTGTTGCACTAAATAAATGTTGTGCAGCTCAGCAGTGTATATTGGGTGTGGCAGTTGTTAAATCCTCATAACAGTGTATATTGGGTGTGGCAGTTGGTTTTAATATATATATGTTTTTAAAATTTGGGACCCATACATAATACCTTAAAAGCTGGGAAAAGGCGACGAGGTTATATTAAACGAACATAAAAAAATATTGTTAATATGCTTGCCATATTAAAATGTATTTTTGCTTTGATTTGAAATAGGAAAATATTTTTAAAATTTTTCGTTAACGCCCTTTTTCGATTATATTTATTCAATTTAAGTTATTTTTATTCAATTTTTATGTATTTGTTTATTTTTGTGGAATTTTAAATATCCCATGTTATTTTTACGTTTAGTTTATTATTTTTAATATAATTCGTTTCTAACTGCATTTAAAATTATAAATAAATAAATTATTTTACTTTTAATTTATAAATATAAAATTCTACATATAAACTAAAATATATAAGTTCAAATTTTACACTCAAACTAATTATCACTTAAAACTAAGCTCAATGTTAAGTCTTATGTTTTGATGGTCTAATTCATTTATTTTAATATCTATATACTTTTTTCAATTATGAAATTGTATATCAAATTAAAAAGATGTTTATAAAATATATTATTAAAATAGTTTTAATATGTTTATGTTTTATATTTATTTTGAAACTTTAATTAATTAAATATTAAAATAAATAATAAAAATATATTACTAAAATAATTTTGATTTACTATTATGGTGTTTCAATTTATTAATTTTAATATTCACATAATTGTAATTTATTCAAATTTATTTTCAAATTTTATTTTCATTTTTGATATTGTAGTTTAATTAAATATAAAAAAATGAAATAATCAAATTAATTATAGGATAATTTTAATTTGTTAATATAATGTGTTTTTTTATTTATTTTTTTTACTCTCAATGATTCTAATAAATTTGAGATTCTAATAAATTTAATATCTACACTTAAAAAAAAATGAAAATATTAATAAAGATGTCTATATAAATAAAAATATAATATAAAAATAAGAAGGTATATTTGTTTTCTTTTTTTTTAAATACACTTAGGTTTATTTAAATATTTTTTTCGATTTTTATTTTAAATACATAAAATTTTAAATTATTTTATTTTTTATGAGAAAAAAATAAATTAATGACTTTTTATTTTTCATATATAATTTTTTTTATTATAAAATTATATTTTATTTATAACCGATATGTATAATATGTAGAAAGTTCAATGAGTAATATCAAATAAATTTAATCATTTCCAAACACCATTAAATATTGATTTCAAAAATAAAAAATATAGATAAGGAATCAATATAATATCTAGATATTAGATATTGACTTGTACAAATTTCATGGATATTTGATTAGTAGCAACTATCTTTGGAATAAATAGAATAATGGAAATTTGATTTATAGAGGTTTTGTAAGCTTATCTATACTTTTCACAAACTTAGGAATGCATTTTTTATTTTATTTTATTTTTTTAAGCTATAATCAACCTTATTTAATAATTAAAATTATTAATCATAATATTATTAAAAATTTACAAAGGCATATAATATATTTTGATATTAGGATTAAAATTAATGCTACCCACTATTAACAAATATTAATATTAATGTCACTCTTAATATTAATTAATTGTTAGTGATATTGGTATTAATTAATATTATCAATATTAATATTAAACTTAATAATAATAATACATTAACTACTATAATGCAAATTATTATTATACTAATAATAATTTACATTAGCATTTGATACTAAATAATTAATATGTAGGAATATACTAATATTAATAAATAAATAAGTTTTATTATTAATATTAATTAATTTGAATAAAAATAAGAATATTATTTTTAGTATTATTAATATTAAATCCTTGTGTTTATTAGTTCTTTTGGTTTATAATATAAATAATTGATCAATGTCATCCATGTTTAAATCAATTCCCTTGGGTTCACCAATTCCTTTGGTTTATAATTTGTTGGGTAATGGTTTTCCCTTGGGTTCACCAATTCTTTTGGTTTATAATATTAAACCCTTGGGTTTATTAGTTCTTTTGGTTTACAATATGAATAATCGATCAATGTCATCCACGATCAAATGTCATATTATGACAAACATTGTCTCAATATGAATATCACCCATGGCCAGCCATGGTCATAGTTGGTCGAACGTCACATTGTGACAACGATTGTCTCAATATTTAAATCAATTCCTTTGGTTTATAATATTAAACCGGGGTTATTAGTTCTTTTGGTTTATAATATGAATAATCGATCAATGTCATCCATGATCAAATGTCGCATTGTGAGAACAATTGTCTCAATGTTTAAATCAATCCCCTTGGGTTCACCAATTCCTTTGGTTTATAATATTAAACCCTTGGGTTTATTAGTTCTTTTGGTTTATAATATGAATAATCGATCAATGTCATCCATCATCAAATTATCTTTTGGTTTATAATATAAATAATTGATCAATGTCATCCATGTTTAAATCAATTCCCTTGGGTTCACCAATTCCTTTGGTTTATAATATTAAACCCTTGGGTTTATTAGTTCTTTTTGTTTATAATATAAATAATCGATCAATGTCATCCATGATCAAATGTCACATTCTGACAAACATTGTCTCAATATGAAAATCACCCATGGCCAACCATGGTCATAGTTGGTCAAACGTCGCATTGTGACAACAATTGTCTCAATGTTTAAATCAATTCCCTTGGGTTCACCAATTCCTTTGGTTTATAATATTAAACCCTTGGGTTTATTACTTCTTTTGGTTTATAATATAAATAGTCGATCAATGTCATCCATGATCAAATGTCACATTTTGACAATCATTGTCTCAATATGAAAATCACCCATGGCCAACCATGGTCATAGTTGGTCGAACGTCGCATTTTGACAACAATTGTCTCAATGTTTAAATCAATTCCCTTGGGTTCACCAATTCCTTTGGTTTATAATTTGTTGGGTAATGGTTTCCCTTGGGTTCACCAATTATTTTGGTTTATAATATTAAAACCTTGGGTTTATGTCATCCACGATCAAATGTCACATTCTGAAAATCATTGTCTCAATATGAATATCACCCTTGGCCAACAATGGTCATAGTTGGTCGAACGTCGCATTTTGACAACAATTGTCTCAATATTTAAATCAATTCCCTTGGGTTCACCAATTCCTTTGGTTTATAATATTAAAACCTTGGGGTTATTAGTTCTTTTGGTTTATAATATGAATAATCGATCAATGTCATCCATGATCAAATGTCGCATTGTGAGAACAATTGTCTCAATGTTTAAATCAATCCTCTTGGGTTCACCAATTCCTTTGGTTTATAATATTAAACCCTTGGGTTTATTAGTTCTTTTGGTTTATAATATGAATAATCGATCAATGTCATCCATGATCAAATGTCACATTCTGACAAATATTGTCTCAATATGAAAATCACTCATGGACAACCATGGTCATAGTTGGTCGAACGTCGCATTGTGACAACAATTGTCTCAATGTTTAAATCAATTCCCTTGGGTTCACCAATTCCTTTGGTTTATAATATTAAACCCTGGGGTTTATTAGTTCTTTTGGTTTATAATATGAATAATCGATCAATGTCATGCATCATCAAATTGTCTGTATATGAAATTAGCCATGGCCAACCATGGTCATACTTGGTCCAATGTCGCATTGTGACAACAATTGTCTCAATGTTTAAATGAATTCCCTTAGGTTCACCAATTCCTTTGGTTTATAATTTGTTGGGTAATTGTTTTCCTTTGGTTTATAATATTAAACCCTTGGGTTTATTAGTTCTTTTGGTTTATAATATAAATAATCGATCAATGTTATCCATGATCAAATGTCACATTTTGACAAACATTGTCTCAATATGAAAATCACCCATGGCCAACCATGGTCATAGTTGGTCAAATGTCGCATTGTGACAACAATTGTCTCAATGTTTAAATCAATTCCCTTGGGTTCACCAATTCCTTTGGTTTATAATCTGTTGGGTAATGGTTTTCCCTTGGGTTCACCAATTCCTTTGGTTTATAATATTAAACCCTTCTGTTTATTATTTCTTTTGGTTTATAATATAAATAATCGATCAATGTCATCCATGTTTAAATCAATTCCCTTAGGTTCACCAATTCCTTTGGTTTATAATTTGTTGGGTAATGGTTTTCCGTTGGGTTCACCAATTCTTTTGGTTTATAATATTAAACCCTTGGGTTTATTAGTTCTTTTGGTTTATAATATGAATAATGACAACAGTCGTCTCAATGTTTAAATGAATTCCCTTGGGTTCACCAATTCCTTTGGTTTATAATTGCGTGAAATCATTAGATAATTGTGAAAGGTTACATTCACATAGTTCCCATTGTAACGAAGTTATTTTTAATTGCGTGAAATCATTAGACTACTCAACCTTTGGAGGTCTTCTTTCTTCTCGCCTCAGAATCCAGTCAAAATGAAAAACCTGAAATCATTTTGTAAGATTGTTGTGAAATCATTAGATAATTGCGAAAGGTTACATTCACATAGTTCCCATTGTAACGAAGTTATTTTAAAATTTTTTATATTCCCATCAAAATACGTTACAAGAATATAGGTTACATTCACATAGTTCCCATTGTAACGTTATTTTTAACAATTTTATGTTACAAGATTTGTATGTTTTTGTTAGTAATTTTGAAATAATGAGAGTTTATGTATATTGATTGTACAGGTGAAATGGATCAGAGTTCTGTACTCAGACTTCAAAGCTTTCACCAACGATCAGGAGTTTTTAATATCACGTCCGATAGCTGGCGATCTCACATTCGATTATGTTAAAGGATTTGTAGCTGTAAACAAGGGTGGACTACTCAACCGTTGGAGGTCTTCTTTCTTCTCGCCTCAGAATCCAGTCAAAATGAAAAACCTGAACACAGAAGGCCGTCTCTTGTATTGTTTGGAAATGACTATGAACTACATGAACAACGACATTGTTGAGCAGGTATCGTAAATACTATTTTTGATCTAGTTTCAAGGAACATTTTGTAAGATTGATGTGAAATCATTAGATAATTGCGAAAGGTTACATTCACATAGTTCCCATTGTAACGAAGTTATTTTTAAAATTTTTATATTCCCATCAAAATACGTTACAAGAATATAGGTTACATTCACATAGTTCCCATTGTAACGTTATTTTTAACAATTTTATGTTACAAGATTTGTATGTTTTTGTTAGTAATTTTGAAATAATGAGAGTTTATGTATATTGATTGTACATGTGAAATGGATCAGAGTTCTGTACTCAGACTTCAAAGCTTTCACCAGCGATCAGGAGTTTTTAATATCACGTCCCATAGCTGGCGATGTCACATTCAATTATGTTGAAGGATTTGTAGCTGTAAACAAGGGAAGACTACTCAACTGTTGGAGGTCTTCTTTCTTCTCGCCTCAGAATCCAGTCAAAATGAAAAACCTGAACACAGAAGGTCGTCTCTTGTACTGCCTGGAAATGACTATGAACTACATGAACAACGACACTGTTGAGCAGGTATCGTAAATACTATTTTTGATCTAGTTTCAAGGAACATTTTGTAAGATTGATGTGAAATCATTAGATAATTGCGAAAGGTTACATTCAAATAGTTCCCATTGTAACGAAGTTATTTTTAAAATTTTTATATTCCCATCAAAATACGTTACAAGAATATAGGTTGCATTCACATAGTTCCCATTGTAACGTTATTTTTAACAATTTTATGTTACCCTTTTGTAAGCTAGTTAATTCTTGAGTAAAGTATGTTTCGGTTTTCTGCCTAATTACAAGAAGAGAATAATGTATCTTCACATGCAGTACTTTTAATTTTTATTATTTGGTGATTGTTTTTCAACCACATTAGTTTTTATTGTGCCTCTAGAATTTGTAAAGATTGTACAATAATTTTTAAGACAGAATTGTTTTTAACGTGGTTTCCTTCTTGTGCACACAGGCCTGGAATTTGTCAGGAAATTATCGCTGTAGCGCTTTCTCCAAAAGCGAATGGAGAGGTGAACAAACTCTAGAAATCTACAAAGTGCCTTTCAATTCAAAACCCTAAATTTGACGTGCCAAATCCTCTTAATACACACATTAATATGGCAATGGGGGATAAAATGGTGTTATCTTCTCCATTAGATTGACTCTAATTCCGTATATGATATATAGTAAATATGTATTTATAATGGTTTTAAGATTGGTTTTTACATATATGCTTCCTATACACTATATTTTTTATTTATATAAAAATATTTATTCATATGTTTTTTATATTAAAGAGAAAAATCAAGAATATTAATTTAAACTTAAAGATCTGAGTCCTTAACTTCAAGGTCGTTGAGAAGATTTGAGAGCTGAAGAAATTTGATTTTGGTGAAGAAAATTTGACCCGAATTTAACCTTGACCGAGTCGATAAGATTTGGGATTTGGACATGGAAGAGATTTAAGGATAGATGAGATTCGACCAGTGAAAAAGATTTGACTGGCTCACCTATATTTGACCAGGATTTGACTTAGTCGAAGAAATTTGGACGTAGAAGAGATTTAACCCGATAACAAAGATTTGACACCGTAACTAATCTCAACCAATTGTGCAAAAATATTTCTTCACATATATTTATATATAAATATATATTATTTATTTGTATATATAATTTATTTTTTATTATTTTTAATATAATTCATTGCTAACTGCATTTAAAATTATAAATAAATAAATTATTTTACTTTTAATTTATAAATATAAAATTCTACATATAAACTAAAATATGTAAGTTCAAATTTTACACTCAAACTAATTATCACTTAAAACTAAGCTCAATGTTAAGTCTTATGTTTTGATGGTCTAATTCATTTATTTTAATATCTATTTCCTTTTTTCAATTATGAAATTGTGTATCAAATTAAAAAGATGTTTATAAAATATATTATTAAAATAGTTTTAATATGTTTATGTTTTATATTTATTTTGAAATTTTAATTAATTAAATATTAAAATAAATAATAAAAATATATTACTAAAATAATTTTGATTTATTATTATGGTGTTTCAATTTATTAATTTTAATATTCACATAATTGTAATTTATTCAAATTTATTTTCAAATTTTATATTTATTTTTGATATTGTAGTTTAATTAAATAGAAAAAAATGAAATAATCAAATTAATTATAGGATAATTTTAATTTGTTAATATAATGTGTTTTTTTATTTATTTTTTTTACTCTCAATAATTCTAGTAAATTTGAGATTCTAATAAATTTAATATCTACACTTAAAAAAAAATGAAAATATTAATAAAGATCTCTATATAAATAAAAATATAATATAAAAAATAAGAAGGTATATTTGTTTTTTTTTTTTTAAATACACTTAGGTTTATTTAAATATTTTTTTCTATTTTTATTTTAAATATATAAAATTTTAAATTATTTAATTTTTTATGAGAAAAAAATAAATTAATGACTTTTTATTTTTCATATATAATTTTTTATTTTTATTATAAAATTATATTTTATTTATAAACGATATGTATAATATGTAGAAAGTTCAATGAGTAATATCAAATAAATTTAATCATTTCCAAACACCATTAAATATTGATTTCAAAAATAAAAGATATAGATAAGGAATCAATATAATATCTAGATATCAGATATTGACTTGTACAAATTTCATGGATATTTGATTAGTAGCAACTATCTTTGGAATAAATAGAATAATGGCAATTTGATTTATAGAGGTTTTGTAAGTTTATCTATACTTTTCACAAACTTAGGAGTGCATTTTTTATTTTATTTTATTTTTTTAAGCTATAATCAACCTTATTTAATAATTAAAATTATTAATCATAATATTATTAAAAATTTACAAAGGCATATAATATATTTTGATATTAGGATTACAATTAATGTTACCCACTATTAACAAATATTAGTATTAAAGTGACTCTTAATATTAATTAAATGTTATTGATATTAGTATTAATTAATATTATTAATATTAATATTAAAGTTAATAATAATAATACATTAACTATTATTATACTTTGTTATATATTTATTACTGTAATAATAATTTGCATTAGTATTTGATATTAAAAAATTAATATGTAGGAATATACTAATATTAATAAATAAATAAGTTTTATTATTAATATTAATTAATTTGAATAAGAATAAGAATATTATTTTTAATATTATTAATATTAAATCCTTGTGTTTATTAGTTCTTTTGTTTTATAATATAAATAATCGATCAATGTCATCCATGTTTAAATCAATTCCCTTGGGTTCACCAATTCCTTTGGTTTATAATTTGTTGGGTAATGGTTTTCCCTTGGGTTCACCAATTCCTTTAGTTTATAATATTAAACCCTTGGGTTTATTAGTTGTTTTGGTTTATAATATAAATAATCGATCAATGTCATCCATGATCAAATGTCACATTTTGACAAACATTGTCTCAATATGAAAATCACCCATGACCAACCATGGTCATAGTTGGTCGAACGTCGCATTCTGACAACAATTGTCTCAATGTTTAAATCAATTCCCTTGGGTTCACCAATTCCTTTGGTTTATAATTTGTTGGGTAATGTTTTTCCCTTGGGTTCACCAATTCCTTTGGTTTATAATATTAAACCCTTGGTTTTATTACTTCTTTTGGTTTATAATATAAATAGTCGATCAATGTCATCCATGATCAAATGTCACATTCTAACAAACATTGTCTCAATATGAAAATCACCCATGGCCAACCATGGTCATAGTTGGTCGAATGTCACATTCTGACAACAATTGTCTCAATGTTTAAATCAATTCCCTTGGGTTCACCAATTCCTTTGGTTTATAATTTGTTGGGTAATGGTTTCCCTTGGGTTCACCAATTATTTTTGTTTATAATATTAAACCCTTGTGTTTATGTCATCCACGATCAAATGAAACATTCTGAAAATCATTGTCTCAATATGAATATCCACCCTTGGCCAACCATGGTCATAGTTGGTCGAACGTCGCATTGTGACAACAATTGTCTCAATATTTAAATCAATTCCCTTGGGTTCACAAATTCCTTTGGTTTATAATATTAAACCCTTGGGGTTATTAGTTCTTTTGGTTTATAATATGAATAATCGATCAATGTCATCCATGATCAAATCAATTCCCTTGGGTTCACCAATTCCTTTGGTTTATAATTTGTTGGGTAATGGTTTTCCCTTGGGTTCACCAATTCTTTTGGTTTATAATATTAAACCCTTGGGTTTATTAGTTCTTTTGGTTTATAATATAAATAATCGATCAATGTCATCCATGACCAAATTTCACATTCTCACAAACATTGTCTCAATATGAAAATCACCCATGGCCAACCATGGTCATAGTTGGTCGAACGTCGCATTGTGACAACAATTGTCTCAATGTTTAAATCAATTCTCTTGGGTTCACCAATTCCTTTGGTTTATAATATTAAACCCTTGGGTTTATTATTTCTTTTGGTTTATAATATGAATAATCGATCAATGTCATCCATCATCAAATTGTCTGAATATGAAATCAGCCATGGCCAACCATGGTCATACTTGGTCCAACGTCACATTGTGACAACAATTGTCTCAATGTTTAAATGAATTCCCTTGGGTTCACCAATTCCTTTGGTTTATAATTTGTTGGGTAATTGTTTTCCCTTGGGTTCACCAATTGCTTTGGTTTATAATATTAAACCCTTGGGTTTATTAGTTCTTTTGTTTTATAATATAAATAATCGATCAATATCATCCATGATCAAATGTCACATTCTGACAAACATTGTCTCAATATGAAAATCACCCATGGCCAACCATGGTCATAGTTGGTCGAACGTCGCATTGTGACAACAATTGTCTCAATATTTAAATCAATTCCCTTGGTTTATTACTCTCTTGAGTTTAAAATACTAATTTTGAGGGTTTGTTAATTTCTTAGATTTTTCAGTTTAAAATATTAATTCTTAGGGTTTATTAATCTTTGTTGTTTATAATATTCATCCGTTAGGTTTATGATATTTATCCCTTGGGTTCGCTGATTCCTTTGCTTTATAACATTAAACCCTTGGGTCTATTAGTTCTTTTGGTTTATAATGTTAATAATCTCGTTGGTTTATTAATATCTTATGTTTAAAATAGCGATTCTTATGGATTATTAATTTATTAGGTTTTTTAGTTTAAAATATCAATTCTTACGGTTTATTAATCTCTTGTGTTTTTAATATTGATCCCTTATGTTTATAATATTTATCCCTTGGGTTCACCAATTCCTATGGTTTATAATATTTAAACCCTTGATTAATATTAATAATATTATAATATTACTAATAATCATTTTAAATAAATATTCAAATATTTATTAATAATGATTATTAGTAATATTATAATATTATTAATATATATTATTAATAAATATTCAAATATTTATTAATAATGTTTATTATTAATATTATAATATTATTAATATATATTATTATTAATATTATAATATTATAATATTATAATATTTATTTAGTAATATTAATAATATTATATTATTACTAATAATCATTATAAATAAATATTCAAATATTTATAAATAATGATTATTAGTAATATTATAATATTATTAATATATATTATTAATAATATAACTAACTATGATATAATATATATTATTAGTTCTTTTGGTTTATTAATAATATAACTATCTATGATATTAATATATAAATAAATATTAAATTATTATATATTATTAATATTATTTTTATATTAATATATATTATATATATTTCAAGTTTATTTATAGTATGTATATAGTTAATACTTTTAATATATTAATAAATATTTTTAATATATATTATTAATACTTATTATAATATTATTAATATATATATATATATATATATATATATATATATATATATATAATATTTTTGTGATTTTAATCATAATTAATATATTTAATATATTGATATTCTTATTAATATATAATATATATATTTCAAGTTAATATAATAAAATTATTATATATAATATTTATTTATTGATATATAAATTAATGTGATGGGTAGTGGATATAGGCCAATCGGCATATATCAACCACATTGGTAATGTGGTTGTAAATCTATTTTATATACGCCTATCGGCGTATATCAACCACATTAGTTTTTGATAATGTGGTTGTGCTAGTTTAAATAAAATAAAAAAGAAAAGGAATTAATTAATTTTTATTAATCTACAATTCACCAATATTTTAACCGAAAAATGTATAGATATATCAGAAGATACAATGCCAAAAACAGGCTCTCAGCTCGTTCGTTTTATTGTTCATATACAATTTTCATATTCCTTCCACCAAGAGCATTCAATAATATTTGTCGAATATTATGCATGTTATGATAATTTAACTAATTAATTTGAATAACAAAATGCACCTCTACCAAAATATATGTGCTTCCAAATATATACCATAATAATCTCCCCTCCTCCTAATCATCTCCATATTCATCTACCTCCGAATGGGGTTAGTCAACCACCATTTTGTATTCATGAACGGGCACACCATGATCACTTGTTTCAGATATTACATTAAACAAATCCTTACCATAACAACAGCGAGAGTGAATAGTGAGGAAGTACATCATCATGGCACCATTACATTAAACAAATCCTTACCCTACCAGTGGGGAGAGTGAACAATGAGAAAGTGCATCATCATAGCACAATACCAGTGGAATTCTTCCATGTTGGTTTGAAATTTAGATGAATATCCAGAAAATTCTGACGTTAAAATTCCCGCAATGGAATGTATTTCTCGCATGACCTGAATAAATTTCAGAAGTTCATTTCAACTAAAAAAATATGCAATTCAATGTATCGATTTATTGCTTCAAATATTATCTCTGCTCTTTGAAAATTAAACACCTCATGAACTTCTGTGTATATTACAAATCCACCAATAACCATTAATCGTAAAAAACAACATCGCGCTCATATTTTCCCATTGAATGCAAAAGCTGCGAAAAAAATTACTTGAGCAGCTATATAAATTTAAATTTTGATCGTGAATGTTGAATGAGTAGTTATATAAATTTAAATTTCGAGTGTGAATTCCGAATTTGAAATCCTCAGAGCGAATGAGGCATTGAATACATTATGTGAATCTCTAATCCATGGTTTATGAACATGATGCCAAGCCTCGTAGTTGGTGTTGAAATATTAAAGTCACCTGTTGTGCCTTTGTATAAGAAGAAAAAGAGTACAAGGCAGCAGAATCAGAATTTTGAGTGCACAGCACTTTGTATTAAAGAAGAATGATGGAGAACCGTAAGGATGATTTTAATTCTTGATGGGCCGCAGCCACAGATAGCAGAAGAAATTGAATTCGTGATGGGCAGAGCCGTTTTTGTCTACGGAGGAACAGACTTAATTAAAAACCAGTCATTTCGGGCTTTAAAGCCCTCAACAACCAAGTTTTTTTTGAAACAGTGTGTTATTGTATTGTTTTATTGTTTCGCACAGCAACGCAGAAGAAAAGTGAAATACACAGCAGTGTGTTGACTGTATGAAGACAGAGTACTGTTCTTGAGAGATAGAGAGTCATTTTGTGCACTGCGTTTGAAGCAGTCACCATTATTAGTTTATCCCTCTGTTTAGAGGAAGACTTGTATAATTTTTTTTTAAATTGAAGTTGTTTTAAAAAGTCTGAAAACTCTGTCTCCTGTCAAATTTGTTTTAATTTCTCTGTGTTTAGGAGGAGAGGAGTTTACTCTCTCTATTGTTTGGAATCATCAATATTCCAACATGGTATCAAAGCTAGTTTAGGCTCTTTGAAGTTTCAAAGAAGCTAAAGAAGAAGAAGACTCGTTGCAGCGTTTTCTCCAGCAGTGTGAAAGCCCAACAGAAGTCAAAAGTTCAGGTATTTCTCAAAGATAACAAAGCTGTTGTTTTTTGGTTTAAAAGAGTTTGTTCTTTCAAGAAAAGGAAAGACAGTTTGTTTAAGTGTAGAGTTCAGTTTAAGAGCAATGGTTGGACCAAGTACAGGAATGAACATTGGAAATGTTCAGCTTCCTCAATTTAATGGAAAGAACTATGATTATTGGGCCATTACCATGAGAGCCCTGTTTGTTTCACAAGACTTATGGGAGTTTGTATAAGATGGTTTTGTTGAACCAGCTGATGAGCAGGCTTTTAATGCCTTAACTCAAGCAGAGAAGGACTTATTGAAGAGCAATAGGAAAAAAGATGCTAAAGCTCTCTTCTTATTGTATCAAGCTATAAATGAGAGTGTGTTTCCAAGGATAGCAGCAGCTAAGAAATCCAAGGAGGCATGGGAAACTCTGAAAGTAGCCTATCAGGGCATGGAGAAAGTTAAAACAGCAAAACTTCAGTTGCTGAGAAGAGATTTTGAAACTCTTTGCATGAAAGAGTCAGATAATGTGGACACATTTTTTACACATGTGATTGGGATTGTAAATTAGATAAGATCCCATGGAGAAACTCTTGAAGAGAGAAGGATAGTGGAAAAACTTTTGAGATGCTTACCCTCAAAGTTTGATGTTATTGTAAGCACCATAGAAGAGACGAAAGATCTCTCACAGTTCACAATGGATGAACTTCATGCCTCGCTTATAACTCATGAACAGAGATTGAGTAGAGATGAACATTCATCTCTTGAGCACGCCTTCAAGACCCTGATGCCTTCAGGAAGAGGAAGAGGTCAAAGAAAAGGAAGAGGAAGAGGCAGAAGCCAGAATAGAGGTGGAAGGAACAGCCCTTCACATTCACATGGAAGGGGCAACAGTCAAAGTCAGAGCCACGGCCAAAGTAACAGCCAGCAAGGTGGACATGAAAACCAACATGCTCATGGACAAAGGTATGACAAAGCCATTGTCCAATGTCATTATTGCAAAAAATATGGGCACTATGCCAATGAATGTAGAAAGAAGCAAAATGACATGAAAAATAGGCAGAATGATAATGTAGCAAAAGAAGAAAAGAACCCAAGTAATGTGATGTTAGCTTGTAATGTAGCACAGGATAGAGAAGATGATGTTTGGTTCTTAGATTCAGGATGTAGTAATCATATGACTGGAAACAGAGTAATGTTTTCCAATCTAGATGAAGAGATTAAATCCAAAGTGACCATAGGGACTGATACTAAGATCTCTGTCAAAGGAAAAGGCAGAGTTAGTATTCGAGCAAGAAACGGTGAGCAGAAATTTGTTCCTGATGTGTATTATGTTCCAGGTTTGAAGTGTAATCTTTTGAGCATTGGGCAGCTCATAAACAAAGGTTACAATGTAATATTTAAAGATGATGCGTGCACAATTAAAGATATACCTCCAAGCAAGAAAATTATTGCTGAAATACAAATGACTAGCAATAGAATGTTTCCGCTCAAGCTCAACACTGACTTGAAGGGAAAATGAAAGAGTATAGTAGCTGTAACACAAGAAGCCTTTCAGAAGGAAGCAAAGGATGAAAATTGGTTATGGCACCTGAGATTTGGACATCTCAATTTCGGAGGATTAAATTTGCTGCACAGAAAATGAATGGTAAGAGGTTTGCCATTGATTGAGAAGCCTGACAGCCTATGTGAAGGCTGCATCTTGGGAAAGCAACACAGAGAAAATTTTCCTTCAGGGAAAAGCATAAGGGCGAAAGCACCTTTGGAGATAATCCACTTAGATTTGTGTGGGCCGATGCAGAAAACATCTGTTTCAGGCAGCATTTACATGCTGACCTTCATAAATGATTTCACAAGAAAAGTGTGGGTTTATTTCTTAAAATATAAGAGTGAATTTTTTCTAAAATTTCGCCATTTTAAAGCTCTCGTAGAAAAACAGAGCAGACTGCACATTAAAGTCCTCAGAACCGACAGAGGAGGAGAATACATATCAAAGGATTTTCTGTGGTTTTGTAGAGAGAACGGCATACATAAGCAATTTACCACCAGGTACACGCCACAACAGAATAGAGTTGCTGAACGGAAGAATCAAACCATAATGGAGATGGTGAGAAGTATGCTCAAGGAAAAGCATTTGCCAAATGAGTATTGGGCAGAAGCAGCAAACTGTGCTTTATATATTTTGAATAGATGCCCCAAAAAAGCGGTGATGAACAAAGTTCTAGAAGAAGCGTGGAGTGGTAGAAAACAAGGAGTCACCCACATGAGAGTTTTTGGGTGTGTTGCATATGCACACATTCTAGACAAATTGAGAAAGAAGTTGGATAGTAAGGGGGAGAAGTGCATTTTCCTTGGATACTGTGAACATTCCAAAGGATACAGATTGTATAACCCATCCACAAAGAAGTTTGTAATAATAAGAGATGTGCAATTCATTGAAGAGGAAGCGTGGGATGGAAGCATTGAGAAAACAGTAAATGTTAAAAATTGTTTGTCTCATGATGAGGATGAGGGAGATGTGGTTGAAATCAACAACCCATCCGTTGCACAACCTCCAGCAGCGCAAGGCCAGCAAGGGACGCCTCAAGCGGTAGCGAGAACACCCTTGAGAAGAAGCGACAGTGGTTCACCGAGCACACCACATGGAGTAGAATTCAGTGCTTCATCAAGCACATCTACGCCAAGTGAAAGAGGAACACAGTTCAGAAGTCTTAGAGAAATCTATGAGCAAGGAGCAGCAGATGAATGCATGAATTCCTTATTTGCTTTGTATTGTCAAGTTGATGATTCTATTCATTTTGAAGATGCAATTAAAGATAGAAAATGGATAGAAGCTATGGATGATGAAATTAATGCCATAGAGAAGAACAAAACATGGGAGTTAGTTGATCTCCCAGAAGGTAAAGAAGTCATTGGTTTAAAATGGGTCTATAAGACCATAAGCAATTCTGAAGGAAAAATAGAAAGACACAAGGCCAGACTTGTTGTCAAAGGATATAAGCAGAAGCATGGGATTGACTATGAAGAAAATTTTGCACCAGTTGCAAGAATGGAGATAGTAAGAGTAGTGCTATCCATAGCAGCACAAAACATATGGAAAGTATATCAGATGGCTGTAAAATCTGCATTTTTAAATGGAGTTTTAATGGAAGAGGTATATGTGGAACAACCTCTCGGATATGAGAGGAAAGGCCAAGAGCATAAGGTCTGCAAATTGAAGAAAGCTCTTTATGGGTTGAAGCAAGCACCAAGAGCGTGGTACAGTAGGATAGACTCCTATCTACTGGAAAATGGATTTGAAAAATGTGAGGGAGAATCCACCCTCTACATCAAAGAAAAAGATGGTAAGCTGTTGATTGTTGTTTTATATGTTGATGATTTAATTTTTACAGGTAATGATGATTGCCTTGTTGAGAATTTTAAAACAGTCATGAAAGATGAATTTGAAATGATTGATATGGGTTTATTAAGATACTTCTTGGGAATAGAAGTGGAGCAAGGTGAGAAAGGGATTTTTATATCTCAAGAAAAGTATGTGAATCAAGTTTTAGAAAGATTTAACATGAAGGAGTGAAAAGCTGCAATTACTCCCACAATAATGGGATTGAAGCTGAGTAAATATGACAGCAGTAAGGATTTTGATCCAAGTTTGTATAAAAGCATAGTTGGCAGCCTCATGTATTTGACTGCAACTAGGCTGGATATTATGCATGTTGTTAGTTTAATTTCCAGATTTATGGAGAAGCCAAAAGAAGCACATTGGCAAGCAGCAAAGAGAATTCTGAGGTATGTGAAAGGAACAAAAGGATTTGGGATTTTATATACTACTTCAGAAAATTCAGAATTAGTTGGATACACTGACAGTGATTGGGCTGGAAGTGTAGATGATCGGAAGAGTACTTCCGGTTATGTTTTTCATATGGGTTCAGGAGCCATTTCATGGGCTTCTAAGAAACAGCCTATTGTAGCATTATCTACAGCAGAGGCAGAATATGTGGCAGCTACAGCAGCAACATGTCAAGCAATTTGGATGAGAAGAATGTTGAGAAGTTTGTGCCAAGAACAGGTAAAGGGCACTGTGATTTATTGTGACAATAGCTCAGCTATTGCATTGTCAAAGAATTATGTGTTTCACAAGAGAACGAAGCACATAGATACAAAGTTTCATTATATCAGAGAATTGGTAAACAATGGTGAAGTTGTTTTACAACATTGTAAAACAGAGGAGCAATATGCAGATATTTTAACTAAACCATTGGGACAGAAGACATTTGAATTTTTAAGGAAATGTTTGGGTATTATTGATAACCCAGCAGCTGACTTTAAGGGGGAGTGTTGAAATATTAAAGTCACCTGTTGTGCCTTTGTACAAGAAGAAAAAGAGTACAAGGCAGCAGAATCAGAATTTTGAGTGCACAGCACTTTGTATTAAAGAAGAATGATGGAGAACCGTAAGGATGATTTTAATTCTTGATGGGCCGCAGCCACAGATAGTAGAAGAAATTGAATTTGTGATGGGTAGAGCCATTTTTGTCTACGGAGGAACAGAATTAATTAAAAACCAGTCATTTCGGGCTTTAAAGCCCTCAACAACCAAGTTTTTTTTGAAACAGTGTGTTATTGTATTGTTTTATTGTTTCGCACAGCAGCGCAGAAGAAAAGTGAAATACACAGCAGTGTGTTGACTGTATGAAGACAGAGTATTTTTCTTGAGAGACAGAGAGTCATTTTGTGCACTGCGTTTGAAGCAGTCACCATTAGTAGTTTATCCCTCTGTTTAGAGGAAGACTTGTATAAGTTTTTTTTAAATTGAAGTTGTTTTAAAAAGTCTGAAAAATTTGTCTCCTGTCAAATTTGTTTTAATTTCTCTGTGTTTAGGAGGAGAGGATTTTACTCTCTCTATTGTTTGGAATCATCAATATTCCAATAGTTGGATGTCTGATCACTCTATTCAATATCTGTATTAATTACCTTGAATATCGAAGCTTGTCGAAGGTAGAGTATTCGCTTACCGACAAGTCCATGGATATGTATGGCTCTCATGGATATATAACATTCCTTCAGATATACAAATGTATTGTCACAAGTAATAAGTTCTTATTAAATAATCTGTATCTTTCTAAATATTGGTTTGCAAAGTTGGATGCCCCATTGTCGTCAGCTACTGATGTGCAACGCATCTGAAAAAAACCAGGGATGCCAAAGTTCGGTTCCTTCTCTAGGCTGCTTTTGAATGATGGTTCATCTATGGAGAACTTTCCACCAAATAACTTGTAATTGAATCCCATATGGAATCGAACCCTTTCAACTCATGTTGAGACTCCCTTATCAAATTGGTTGTTGCAGATACTAGCATTTATATTTGATACGAAAAGTGTGATATTTTATTGCAATTTTCTCTACAAATGTGATGAAAAGCGTGCCTTGAATGTTGCCAATTTTATGTTTAATGTTATAAGCTAAATGGAAATTTGTAGTCTTCTATAAAAGATCAAGAAAACTATGTCCAATAGCCAACAACAAAGAGAAAGACATATTGACCAATTCCACAGTTGCTACCAAATCTCTCTGAGTGTTGGAGTTTCTTTCTCAATAAACATGTTTTTACTTCTCTCGTAGTGATGAAATCAACCATTGTTACATAACAGAGAATTTAAATTTGATAATAAAAATTTCATACTATGTTACAACTTCTTGTACAAATGTGATGGAAAGTGTTCCTCAAATGTTGGAAATTTCATGGTGAATGTAGTATAAGTTAAATGTAAATTTACTTTCTTCTATACAAGATCAGGAAAGCTACGCCCGGTAGCCAACACCACAGCTCAAGATATGTTCTCCAATTCTACAACTGCTAACAAATCTCACTCGGTGGTGGAGTTATTTTCTCAATAGCCTTTTTTTATTTCTCTTGAAGTGATGAAAGCCACCAGTCCATATTTTTTTTACTATTTGTAAAAATAAAAAAAGCTACCAAATTCATATCAACTTCTAAAATATAAATCAGTTCATTTTAGGACACTTGGAAATACAATGAAAACATAATATATTAAACAATCTTTAATAGGTCAAGAACCCACAAACAAAAAATCATAGTTAGTGAGTATGAAATTAAATCAACATAAAATGGTTAAAGAAATACATATAAAACCCTCATCAGTGTGGAAGTAGGTTTTTTTTTCAGTGTATTAGTGCATCAGAAGTTCCAAAATTGTACTACTACCCTTCCAATTTCCTTGTAGGTTGTTCCAATTTAGAAACAACCGTAGCTTAATTAAATTCAGAAACGATAGTTAAATTGGAATTGTTTTCCCATGCTATTGATTGAAGGACAAGTGTCGATAACGTTTTTAGCTCAACAAATCTATTTTAGGATCCACACGATGACGAAAACTAAATCTCTTTGTATCTAAAAGAAGAAGAGAAATTTGCATGGAAATTTTCACCTTGTGTTGTAAGTAGCCTCATTCATTTTTCATGAATGAGTTTCGTGAAGAGTCTATGTCATCACTTGAAATGTTCTTAATTTCGACGGTGAAATTTTTTGTCCATCACATAATAAATATTGAAACCCCAAAGGTAATCTGATAATGAATGCCCATTTGTTATAGATATTATGATAAGCCTCAACTATGGTCTTTTTAACATGTATTTATTAATAAATGTTAACAATAGGTTTGTTTGTAATCTATGTTCATGAGCTGCAATTAATGTAATACAACTAATGTATCATCCAGCCTCATGAACATATTATAGGGATTACAAGGTCAGTCACAAATATAATTCTAGCTATCAAGAACCTGCACCAAGATAGTACTTTTCTAGAACATGTCTCTCCAATTAATACTATTATCTCAAATAGGGAGCTTATAACTCGCTTCACTTTTTCTATTCTAAATCACCTTAGAGAATCAATAAACTTATTATCAAAGCGTGCACGATACATAAATAAGGGTGTTCTAACATGAATTTAAAGCTCCTGACAAGAGTAAAGAAAATATAGCATAGAACAAAATATTCTCAAGAAAAAACCTATTCATGCATCTTTAAATTCAACATAGGCCTCATGATTTGTAAGGCTCAAGGAAGCAGTAATGTAGTGATATTTCATTGTAGCATGGTCCTTGACTTTAGTTGACATTTTTTTGTCTTTAAACAATTTTTAAAGAAGTATTAATTAGTGCTATATACTATTTCTTTACGACGTTTCCTTTGCAACATATGGTGCAATTGCTAGTTATTTATTTACCATACCTCTTTTATAAATAAGGTATTTAGCCCATAATATGTAACCCATGGTATAAAGATTAACCTGGTCGTTTCAATGAGAAACTAAAAAATAAAACCTACATAAACATTGAGTGCAATATATATGAAATAGTGATATCATTCTTCATAAATTTAAACACAAATATTTAAAATTATTAAGAATTTCAATTAAATCAATACAAATTTAAATTTTATTTAAAAAAAAATTATGTTTACAAATTTAATCTCTATAAAATATAGATAAAAAATAAAATATAACATGCTAAGAACTTTAAAAAATAAAATTCTTTATATAAAATGTAAACGACCTAATATCTTAGAAATTAAATGTGCAAAAAATTTGAATGTAATGGTTGAATTTTAGAAATTAATGTTCAAAAACATTGAATGTCAAATTTTTTATGATATTTTAACAAAAATTATTTTGTAAGGTTGTAAATAAGTTTAATGGATGAATTAGAATCCATTACATGGATCTATAAAGCATCCATTATGAATAATTACAATATAGATTCATTATTTATGAAATTGTAAATAATTGTAATTTATCAGAAAGAATCAAAAGAACACAACTTATTATTTGCATTACTGGAGATGGAAATATATACACAGAGAAGAACCTTCTCGAGGTTCATTTTCGGTGGAGATAGCTTCTTTCAAGAAGCTAAGAACTCTTGAGAAACTGGCTTATCTCCTAGAAACATCTAGACGGATTAATTGCTGTCAGCAGGGTAGGTTGGCATTATAGTTCATCCAACACTCCCCCTTAATTTCGACCATATGATAGACACACAAAATACACTATATCACAATACATACAAACATACCCTTAATTGACATGCCTGCTAGTCTAAGTCTCAGCTAGGCTTACAACAGTACAAAAGAACAAGGCTTTCATTTTTGTCCTCTTTCTAAATGGTCCATACTTGTTTATTTGCAGACGCAGTTTCATCTTCACCTTTTTCGCCATAAGATAGTGGTGAAGTTTCTCCTTTCTTAATTGCAGGCTAACATTCTTTCCATTCATCATTGCTGGAGGTTTTTGGGATTTACACTTGTCCTCAATGCTTGCCATTTCTTCTAGTTTTATTGCCTTCTCCTCACTGTCAATATTTGCACACTATTTTTAAAGAGGCTATTAACTTTCTTTCGTTCATCAACTATTTTTGAGTCTTTCACAACTTCATCAACAACTACTATTGATTCCTTTACAACTCCATGAGCTGCTATTGATTCCTCTACAGTATTGCTCTTTGCAATCTCTAAATCATTATGTAGATCTTCATCTCGCATAGCTGGTTGATTCATATCTTCAACCTTTTTAATCAACTCTGTTGTTGAGTCATCCTGCATTTGATTTGTATATGGAGATAGGCATATCCTCTCACCAAACAACAAATCATCAATGAGTTGCTTTTCATGCATCAAACTGAACCACTCTTCATGAGATACATAATTCTCATCATATTTGACGTCACAAGCTTTTGCATCAGAGGGAATTTCTTGACTATCACATGCTACTTTATTGTCAGCTACAGACATACTTTCAGTCTTGATCCCAGTTATGATGCTTTAACAAAATCACTATTTTTAAAGACAATTTCATCAATTTCATATTTCTCACTCCACTTCATGCTATGCTTCATTTCAAGAATATTCCAAAACATTTTTGGATCAAATACTTCACCAAATTCATTTAAAATGCTTGACAGGATGTTTTCATCTAGAGCTGATATAATAAGAAACAAGGCTACTACATGTCTACATTTATCATCAGAATTCATAGAAGTTTCTTGGACAAATTTCCATAAATCTACTGAACGTAGTAGTCCTTCCATTTTAGTAGCCGAAAGTTTAAAATTTTTACCTGAGAATGATGGTAGCACAGGCATTAATATCTTCAATACTGAATCTGTAAAGTCTTCTGGCTAATCAGGATTCATATCTTCATTGAGCATAAATTCTATGGTTGGAAAGATTCCAGATTATGTCTCTGCCTCTACCCTCTCATTCTTTCTCTTCTGTTGTTTCAACCTTCTTTGCCAACCCATGATGGCTTTGCATACTTCTTACTTTGACACACACGCTGGAGTCAAATTGTGTGAGCATCACTCATGCTGTGCAGACCCACATAATAACCAGACCTCTAATCTTCTTTGCCTCCAATATTTTAGGCTCCTACAGTTAACAGTGAGGCTATGCCTCCTCCAACAAATACGCATCCAAGATTGGCGCAGCCATACAAATGTTGTTTTGAGCTCAGTTAAGTAGTCAGAGGCCTATAGAGCTGAAGCTCTCGTGGTAGTCTGAGGAAGTCGACTGCCTTCGTGAAGTTTGTTGATATTTGCCCGTTCATTTGCTGCTGAGTGCGCTTGAGGAAGTCAAGTGGAGCACATATGTGATTGGAGGTGCCGAAGAAACCATCGCACCGATTGGAATAATGATTTTGGTGCATTGGAGCACTCTTTGACCGTGAGCATGGGTTTGTGCGTTTAATTCTCGATCAATGTTCATAATGAGGTGATATTAGATACTTTAGCCTTTGTTTCTCACCTTTATGCAGTTAGAACTTGTTGCCTTTGGATAATTTGAAATTGGAATTGCTAAAATGATTTATGGTGTAGAGTTATTATCTGTTATGACTTCCTCTGCTCTGTTTTTCAATCAATTTTATATTAGTCGTTTGAAAATTTCTGTTGTTTCTTGAGCTTTTCGTCGATGCCTTTCTTGTGCGTTATTTGGAGGACTGTGCCAGCTTAGAGAGGGGATTTGACAAATTCGTCTGAACAGATTATGTTCTTTATTCTCAAACTTTGCTCATGGGTAGAGCTGCCTCCTCCGTATATGAAAAATAGAGTTGTGTTAACTCAGTCAGTTGAGCTAGAGTTGAGAACTTGGTGTTGTGAATATTGGTGTGTCATATCTCAGTGTTGAGGTGTGTTGTAGAACAGTCCGATTGTGTGTCGCTGAAAAATTGTTTGTAGATAGTCTGAGTGTTGTATATACATTAATTCTAACCAACCCGCCAACTTCATTTAATGCAGGAGCTGTCTCGGAATCTCTGGAGAGTTCGTTTAGCTTCCTAGAGAAGCTATCTCCATCGACAACAAGCCTCAAGAAGCTTTTCAACTGTGTATAAATATTTTTTCATTGTAATGCAAATCAAAAAGTTTGTATTCAGTTGCGTTCTCTGATATGGTATCAGAGCTGATGGTTTCAGCTTGGTGTTTGCAGGGGTGAGTGCCTACATTTCTTTGTGTTGTGAGGAGTTGTGTGCTCAGTGAGAGCTAAGTGCTCAGTGAGGGCGCTGTGTGCTCGTGTTTAGTGGTGTGGCCAAGTGTGGAAGAGTATGCGGTCTGGACGTTAGCTCTGATACCATGAAAGAATCAGAGGAACACAACAGCTTCACTTATTATTTGCATTACTGGAGATGGAAATATATACACATAGAAGAACCTTCTCTAGGTTCATTTTCAGTGGAGATAGCTTCTTTAAGAAGCTAAGAACTCTTGAGAAATAAGCTTATCTCCTAGAAACATCTAGACGCATTAATTACTGTCAGCAGGGTAGGTTGAAATTATAGTTCATCCAACATTATCATGGTCCATTCAGAATGTTTATCATGATCACTTAGGAATGTATTTAAATCCATCCATAATGTTTTTGATTATTCGCTTATAGTTTAACATTCTGTATCCAGGTTGTGGATCCATTACACATGTTTTAACATTCTAGATCCATTATTGTTTTAATTTAACGTTTTCTATCAGGTGGAAATAAGCGAAGCGTTGAAAGAGATAATGCATATTAGTTTAGTGTTGCAATATTAAGATAAAATATGGTGTATCTATAGCGTTACATTGAATACATTAAACATTATCTCCAAAATTAATCAAGGGTATATGTGTTTCATTCATCAACATTGCTTTGTATTTAGCCTTAATCTATACCTACTTTGTGAACGCCTTAATCAATATGTGTTATATGGATCTATGTGTGTTATATCGATCTGTGATAAATGTGTTATATTTATTATGTCAATATGATAGTGAGTTTTATAAAGTTCTTTAATGGTGATCTCTATCATCATGTATCAGTCAACGCGGTTCAATGGCTTTATATGTCAGCTCTTTTAGATTCGTATATTTTGAATTAACCGCATACATTTGTTGTAACAGATGAGTTGTATCTATAATAATATTTAATGGATCCTTTTAATTTATATGTGCAGAATGAAATAAGAATTTCATTGAATGATGGTATCCATTTATATAAATATGGTTCCATTCTAATGTTCATTAAATATGGATCCATTTATGATTCCAACAATATATGTAAGGTTTGTTTGTTACATTTTTAAGCCTCATTTGATCCAGAGTTAGAAATTTTTTAATTTAATTTTTATATATATTAAAGTTGTGGAACGTAGCGAAATTACCTACAAGTGTAGAGCATAAAGAACAGGCAGAGAACAAAGCTAGTAAATTAGCCAAACAAATCCAATGAACCCAACAAATCATCTAACACAAATTTGGCAAATGTGAATAATAATGATCTAACTGTGTTGGGTTAATATATTTATGATCACGTGCTCAATGTAAAAGCTTAAAAATTAAATTCCTCGGAATTGATTAGAATCTAAACGATAACTAAGAGATCGTCGTTAGGAATCCGATGCAATTCATTTCGTCCAAAATGGAGTTTGGATGAAGGAGTTAGAGCATATTTTTTGTTTTCCTAAACAACAAAAAAATTTGCAGAATAGTGATAGGATGATGACATGGAAGCCTAGTCAGCATATATGGTATATTATGGGAATATTCTTTAGTTTCTACCAATGACATCGTGAAAAGTGTCTCAGTATGATTTGCCAAACTGGTTTGAAGGTGAATTTGTTTTACAATTTTCTCCAAAGGTTGAAGTTGTTTTTTTTTAATATATGGATTGGGACAACCCAACCAGAGGCTGACACGTAGTGCAGCCAATGGCCACCACGTGACCCCTTTGGTGGACCCTATCCATAGTTCAAAGTTTGAATTCCAACTCCAATGGTCGAATTTCATATTTATGCTATGGTCAAAGTTCGAATATCCAAAGTTGGTTTTAATATTGGTGGCACATATATATTGTATTATGGTCTGACTCATATATCAAGTTCAATAGCTCGAAGGTATAATATATATGTCACATTAATATAAGGTTTTTAAACCTTAGGGTAAAGGTCAGAGCAAAATGTTACAATGAATGGGCGGAGGTCAGGGTTGGCCCGACAACCTCCCTCGTGCCAACAGATGGGCTAACCATTAGCCCACATCATGGTTCTTATAAAGTATGGGCTCCGACTACTATTTATTATTATATGAAAGCTCCGGAGGGGGCGAGTCCCGCGGGCCACCGCCCTCCCCATGCGACGCTTCCACCAAAACCAACGAGGTGGATAGAGTAATAAAGTGGGATTATGTTATTGGGAGCAGGATTAAACCTTTCTTAAGGGTGCTAATACATATTCTAATCCCAATTTTCATAAACGCGCTTAATGCACCATGATCGAGATTATCCGCAAACTAATCCAATTTAAATATTAATTAAGACTCTATTTAAGTTGGCAGAAAATTCGGTGCAGTCCGCCAAGTTTGGCAGACCTCCAAATTTAGTGGATTTAACTCGAGTCTTCTGCAAATTTGGAGGAGATTTCCTAGGAAAATTAAATGAAGCATATCTGGGGAAATTTTTGACCAATTGTGGCTCAGCAAGATTCATTCCTAGTAGATTGGCATGATCCAAATCCATTGGTACAGGTTGCAGAGGCAGAGGAGCAATATTAAAATTGGTTTTTATCACTTTGAAAAAAAAAAAAAGCCCAAGGCCACCAGGAGGGAAAGCCATGCCTAGATAACTTGAAGACCAAATTGAGAGAATGAAGAGTCACTTATGATCTTTTTGGACATTCTAGACTCATTGAAGCATGTTTCAGGAGCTTTAGGTGAATGTACACAGAAATTTTTTCACTTTTGAGCTAATACAGAGGCCAAGCCATGGAAGCTAGACCAAGGAGATGTAGCTGGGGAGGGGTGAACTCCTTCATCAAAACTCTGCGTTGATTGATCAATTTTGATGATTTGTTGTTCTTATTTTTGCTGATGTTCAACATATCTATTTCATGCTTTATGCTCTTGAATTCATTTATAAAACTCATCTAATTTACCTGTTTGACACACATAAACAAAAAGGAAACCTATATACATCAAGTGTAAGATCAACAAAGATGAAATTAGCACAAAAAAACTAACATTCATACTCAAATCAATTTATAATTATTTATTTATACATTTATTTAAAGTTTTTTTATGTGCCGACATTAATATTTTATTTATTATTATTAATACAATTATTAAAAAAAAATATGAGCAGATATTAAATATTATTTTGAGCATGAACGAACAACGTTACACATCTACTAGGCTGTAGAATGTGTTTCTTGGTGAAATAAAACATTTTAATGTTGTATATAAACAAATATTCAATGTTACTTAATAAAAGATTTTAATAAGAATTAATATTGACATACACTTAAAAACATATTAATAATAAAACATTATTCAAATTTTTGTTATATGTTTCTATGGTTAAAACCTTTATTTGGTTCTATATTTAATCAATTTCACATTCCAAAAATATAATTTTTAAACAATGAAAAATAGCAGATTGTATTTTGCACTCTAAATAATTTTGCACTTGAGAAAATTTGATCCCTCTCGGCTTATGTTAGATTTTTACTTAAGATGGATCTATGATAGAGCCCAAACCCATGAACAAGACGGAAATTAGTAAATGAATGCCAAGTGGTGATAGGATATTATCCATATGGGTGTAGCCACGTGGATGCCACAATAATTGTGTGGCACTCTCTAATTTTCCAAAATTGTAATGGTCAAATCTCTTGATCTAAAGGTCAGATTGAGGTAAAGTTTTATATCAACGAAATCCTCTTGATGAGATGAATTCAATGGAGTTGCCAAACTAAGAATTTAAAATAAAAATAAAAATTAGATCATATTTCCATAACAATACCTTGAAACTTGGGTCAATATAGTAACTACCTCCTCCTTTTAATCGATGTTATGGTGCGAATTGCGATAGATTTGTTACCTGAACAATTATGTGGTAAGGAGACGAAAATCTCTTGAGTTACAATCATTTTTCAAATTTTGCAATATAAAAAAATTTACATCTCAAAAAATTTAATCTCTCTAGATACTTGCTAAATCAATGATTAAAATGAATCTAAATTAATATATACATCAATTATATAATAAATAATAAACATAATTTTATTTTTTTTAATTATAAAATAGTTCTTCTTTTTTAATGTGCTTTCTAAAGCATTTGTATTATGAAACTATCAAATATTTTAAAAGCATTGTTATTATTACTATAAGAATACTATATTGTTGGTGATTTTTGATGCATTGATAATGTAAGTATTGTGTTTTTGTTTAATGACTCTTTACAAGTTAATAAAGCATTGTTATTATTATTATAATAATACTATATTGGTGATTTTTGATGCATTGATAATGTACGTATTGTGTTTTTGTTTAATGACTCTTTACCAGTTAATTCCTTTCTGTTTTTTTTTAATGATTTTCCCATTTCTTTTTCCATTTACTATTTCCTTACCTATTTTAAAATTTCATAAAAAAATTCACTGAATTGTAGAGTCATATTTGTTTTAGGATTAGCGTTGTCCTTACATATTTTAATACTAAAACAAATACATCCACTGAATTGTAGTCATATTTGTTTTAGAATTAGTGTTGTCCATTGTTTTGGTTTTCTTTATTTTATTGTTAGTGTGGCAGGGGTGAGTAGACTGAACATGATTGAACATATTAGATTGCAATAATAAACATGGTTTGATCATATAACATCAATAGTTGCATACTAAATAAGTATCGGTAAGGCTTACAGCTATCACGAATATTTTCAATGTTAAAACTTCATATTAATATTACAACTTGTACCTCTTTTTCGCCACATGTATAAAGTTACAGGATTCAGCAAAAACAAAGGAGCTATTTTCAGAAGATGTCGATTCAGTATTCAGTGTGTTTTTAGGGGATGCATTTACAATAGGGGCCTTTACCATGCATTTAGGGAGATGCATTTAACATGAATTCAGTGAATGGTCAACAAATCTTTGAGGACCGCTGACGGTTTAAATGGTTGGTTAATATTAGTTAATATTTTATATGTTAAAATATATATTATTTTATAAAGATTTGTTGACCCTTCACTGACTTCATGGTAAAGAAGCTTCTATTGTCATATATGCGTAAATGCGTCCCAAAAGAAAAACACCGAATACTGAATATCAATGCCAATCCCAGAATTAACATCTTCCGAAAATGGCTGCTTTGTGCTTGCTGAATCCTGTCACTTTATATGTGGCGTAAAGAGGTAGAAGTTGTAATATTAATATGAAGTTTTAACATTGAAAATATTCGTGATAGCTGTAAGCCTTACGGATACTTAATTAGTATGCAATTACTGATGTTATATAATCAAACCATGTTTATTATTGCTCTAATTTAATATATTTTTAGCATATAAAAATTTAAATATCATGCTCATAATTAAGTTGAATCAGGTCCGAGTCACTCTTAATATTGAATGAAAAATCAAAGCCTTACATACATTAGTGTAATAGATTTTGTTTTATTTTTATTTTTTTATTGCTTTAAATTCTAGGTCAATAGCCTAACCAACCATTCAATTGATAGGATCAAAATGCCAATCAATTACTATAAAGAATCAACAATTTCATTAGTAATAATTTTTGATGAAATAAATTGCTAAGAAGGTGATGAGCCAAACCGTTTACCATTCGAGTGGCTCCTATTAGGAATTGGAATTAACTTTTCCATTAACTCAAACACTTATATATACAAGAGTAAGTGGTTATTTGCTTCACATTCCATGAGGTACTCTTGTTTTTTGGATACTCTTTATTTAATCTACTTCTGTATTACATACAAAAATATACCTAAAGTATTTAAGTCAAGATACTCTTTATTTAATTTACTTCTGTATTACATACAAAAATATACCTAAAGTATTTAAGTTTAACCTTCCCTAGCTAAAGGGGCATTCATTGGTCCAAGTATTAATCTAAACTTTTCTTTTTTTTTCTCTTCCAAGTGTTTTTTGTGAAGATGTCTACAAAGCACTCATTTATGGAGCAATGTCTCAACTCAATAGTCCATTAGGAGAATTTTGAGGTCTAAAATGGGCCTCCTAAGGAAATAATAAAATAATAGTTAAACCAATAAAATAATATTTATGAATTTGAAATTCATTTTGCACCAAAATCCATGCAACTATGGTTAAATTCAATGCAAAAGTTGTACCAAAATAAAAATAAATAAAAAACTGTATTGATGTGACTATAAATAAGAATGAGATTTTCAAGAAAAAATCATTATCATTACACAACTAATGCATTTGTCTTTTGTACTTAAATAACTTAAAATAAAATATAAATATAAATTCATAAATTCTTAATTATAGAATATACTATTAATTAAAAATTATATTAAATTATTTAAATTATATAGTAACATGTAATTAAAATAATATAATATATTTTATGTATGAATTTTATATTACATATTAATTTTATTTTATTTATAACATAAGAAGAAATAACATATAATATAAAAATGAATATAATTTATATTCTATAACATTTAGATTATTTTTCATAATATTATATATACTAATATATAATATTAATATAATCATAATGAATTGAATTGAGTTTTATTTAAAATGAAAGAAAAAAAAAGTATTGAAATAAATTTAATGTATATTTATTAGTATAATATAAGATTTATATATACGGAAATTTAGTATTTTTTGGTCCCAAACTATGTTGAACGTAATATATTTCTTTTCGAACATACAAAACTAATATACCTTTTTTCATCCTACAAAACTAAAATGTCTTTTTTCTTTAATTTTAATATGTTTGTATTGCTATTAATATTATAATGATATTATTTATAGATTTGATTTATCCTAAAATTACAAAGTTACATTTTTATTTATTTTGATTTCGTATGTATAATATATAGGTATAGATATTAACTTATAATTAATTTAAAATTGTAATATTAAATAAAATAGAAAAATATATAATTTAAAATAAATATAGGAAAATATACAAATATAATATTTATTAAAAAAATGTGTAAATACATGAAGATTGTGTAGGGATATGCATTGTTTCTTTTAAAAAATATGAAATGACAATAATAATATTTTATTCAAACTGTGAAATGACATTTATTATGAGTACTTTACTTTATGACTTTAAAAGTACTTAGAGTACTACCATGGTTAACCATGAGTTTTTATCCATCATTGAGAATGTGACAAGTAAGTACCTTTAACTCAATAAATGCCACCTCAACCATTAGGGATGATGTCATCCCATAAAATATGATTGGTTCTCATAAAGTGAATTTTGATTCTACATTTTCCTTAGGAGACCCATTTTAGACCTCAAAATTCCCCTAATGCTTGGCCTGTACATAATATCTAATCACGTGGTACTTTGTGTTTATATGTGTGTTTTAATCATGGAATTTGGGATTATTGAACAACTTGATTGTAGAAATGTTATCAACTAAAAGTGTAGCATAATTCACTTATTTCTTCTGGAAATATTCAAGTATTTTCCTAAGCCACACAATCTCTTGTGTTGCTTCTGCAATTGCCACATATTCTGCCTCTGTTGTGGAATTTTTTGGAATTGACTATTTCTGTGACCTCAAGGAGACAACAACTGATCCAAGACTCACGAGATAACCCAAAGTGGACACTTTGTGTTCTTCAAGCCCATCAAACTTTGAATCAAAATATCCAATTAGATGAAATCAACCACCTTAGAATACTTGAGCCCAAAATGTTCAATTCCCTTCAATTATTTTAACACTTTTTTTTGCAACGTAGCAATGTTATTTACAAGGTTTTTGCGTAACCTAGAAAGAATATCAACAATAAATGAAATATTTTGTCTAGTATTGGGAAGGTAGATCAGTGTTCCCACAAAATATATTTACTTTTTTTCTCCCTCATATTCATTACTTTCTTTTGGTGTGAACTTCAAATTCTCTAAAATTGGAGTAATGATAGGGTTACATTCAACCATGTCAAACATGTTTAAAAAATTTCCAATGTAGTTATTTTTGGAAATGAATATATACTTTGGATTTTAAGTCGCTTCAATGCCTAAGTAATAAAGAAGACACCGAAAATCTATGAGTCAAAGCATTTCTTCAAATATTTATTTGTGGATGCAATATAGCTTTCATTTTTCCTTGTTATCAATATATCCACTACATACACTACAAAGCTACACATTTTTACCAACATTTTTGGCAAAGAAAGTTGCATCATCAAGATGAAAGTTCTTGAAAATTAATTTTTAGAAGTTGCTTGGTAAACTATTCATACTAGGCTCATGATGCTTGTTTTCTACCATGTAAAAGATTGGCAAGTTTACATACTTTATATTCATGTCCCTTCATACCAAATCCTTCTAGTTGATACATGAATACATTCACATTCAATTTTCCTTTCATGAAAGCAATGTGCACATACATTTGATGAGTTCTCCATACATTATGTGCTACCAAAGAGAATAAAGTATATATGGTGGCCTATTCTACCGTGGGAGTAAAAGAATAAGGTTGATTGTTTCATTCTTTCTGTGCAAATCCCTCTTCCATGAGGATTACTTTGTGTGTTGTCGAGTGAAAAATCTAATTTGTACCTTTTTTTGTACACCCATTTGCAGCCAACTAATTTTGTTTTGAATGGAGGGTCCACCAAATTCCATGTCCCATTCTTTATGAGAGTATTATAATAATTCTACATGGCTTCTTTTCACTCATTGTTACACAGTAATTTGTCACCATGCTCATTTTCTCGTCACTGGTCCTGAAATTCCCTGTGACATATCTTCTGCAATGTTTCCACCATCAAGAAATATGTTAGCATATCCTCTTGAAGATCCAAAGAAGACTACCTTGGAAGATCACTGAAGAAACTTGGTCAAATTCCTAGTTTTCCAGGTCAGCGCCCTTCCTAGTGCCATGACCGTGCTGATGTCCTTTTCACAGTTCTGGCCTAGCATTTTCAGCACCCTAATTTCTTGGAAAACTACATTGATCCCCTTTCTGGCAGTGCAACCTCAAATGGATGAGAAGCTTCGACCTCTAGAAGCTCAAGAGTGGTGAGTTGGTGGTTGAGTAGTGGTGATAAGGTCGAGCTCTCTGATTTTAGAGCCTTGATATCATCCATGGGGGATCATCCTTGAGAAAGTGGGCCTTCCTCCTCCTTTCATGGGCTCCAAACCTCTTCTCTCTTCCGATAAATTTGCATCCCTCATTCCCACAAGTTTAGAGCTTGGTTGATCATTTTCAAACTCATCTGAACTCTCATCACTTTGCATGCTAGCATTGTGATAAATCCCAAGTGTTCGAGAGAAGGAATTATTTTTGAGCTTCAGTGAAGGACTCAGATTTTGACCTTAGGATGCCTCCAACATCAAGGCCTGGGTTATAAGCTCTCCTTTTGTAATTTATCAATAATATCATCTGATGTTTCCTTTCTATATTTTTCTAAACTTTTATACAAATATTTTGGTACTCCTTGATATGGTAGATTGCTAGTGTTTACATTTATTATGTATTGTATCACATTTTTTGTTGTCTCTTAATCATCCGCAGGTATTCGTGTGTCATCAGTAGCAGGAAACAGGCCTACAAGGATCATGGATCGAGGTCACCATCAACGGATTCAAGTGTAGCATTTGGAAAATTTTATTTATGTCTCGTTCCTCATTGCATTGTAAACATTAGTTAAGAGAGCTTTTTGTTAGAAAGAATCTCGTGTTGCTAGACCCACTCTAGGGCTAAAGAGATTGCCTCTGTTCGTAAAGGGGATTTATCTTGACAACACTCATCATGAGATGCAATTTATTTAAAGGAACTTAAATCTAAGTTAGTATATATATTCAATTAACATTCATATGAAACATCCACATTATTTACATCACATGAATTTTAATTATTGTCGTCACCGCCAATATCTACCTTTCGTTGAATCCAATGTTTTTCCTTTGTCTTCTTTTTAATCTAGTTTGTGTTTGATTTTATCCTAGTGAATTTCACATTTATTTGCATCAATATCCAATTTTGTTGTAATAGGAATAATGAAGATCATATCTATGACCATGATTGTGTCTACTCCAACATCTAGAATTATTTCTTCCAAGTCCGCTTTTATTGAGATATCCTTTCAAAGAATCATGTGATTGATTCTTTGCAACAACCTTGGGTTTAAAGTTCATCTAGTAAAGTTAATAAAGAAAAATAAGACCAAGGTCATCAGACACTTATTCCAAGATGAATGTTGGGAAAAACATCTTAGTGGGTATCAGTTTGGTTTATTATGGCTAAGGTAAATTGGAAAAGGCAATGGAAAAGACTTTGAAAAGGAAAGAGGAATTAATTAACATTTAATTATGAAAATAAAGGAAATTAGGAGAAAAGGAAGGTAGCACCAAGGGTTAGCTCAATCGGTTGAGTCCTTGCTGTTAAGTACTTTATCGGTTGGGAGGTCATAGGATCGAATCTCCTTGATGCCCATGGGGTTAGGCCTTGCGTGTATGGTTGATGATAGATCCCCTCGGGAGGGTCTACCTAGATTTTCAAACCATGGATGTAACTGGGTTCATGTGTGCGTGCACATGGACTTGTGAACCACCGTAAAGAAAAAAATGAGAAAAGGAAGGTGGAAGGTCACAAGTTGCATGTGAGGAGGAAAATGAAGGAAAATAATGGGACTTGAAGAAAAATAGAGGCCTAATTAATAAAAGGGATTCTTCGGATCAATTGAAAGCCTTTTTAAAGTTTTGGGTTGGATATCTCGTTCTATTCCATCTCTTATAATCTTTCACACTTAGATAATTCTTGGAGCACTCTAACATTGGAGAAATAAGGGAAAGGGAAGGATAAGGAGGCAATGAGAAGCAAGGATCAATTTAGGAAGATTTGGATCAAGTGGCTATAATGCAATTACTTCCTAATATCAAATTGCATGCATGATTTCCTTGCTAGTTTTGGCATTCATGGTACATGCATGTGCTTATTTGGTTCTCTTGTTGTCATTGGCATGGGTTCTTCCAGGTGTGATAGTGGTTTCATCCTTTGCTTTCCATTTTTGGATATTCATGGTGTGATGAGGTTATTTCATTTTCTTAAGCTAGATTGTCGAATGGTTTTGGAATTGGATGAGGTGGTCTTAGGAAAATTCTCAAGGTCCTAGGAATCCCTTGACCGATAATGGTGGGATACATGGTAAATATTGAAGGTGGAGACGGGAATATTCCTCAAGTTATTGGTGAAGAAATCCAGAGGTATCCATGTTTTTCAGACTTAGTTATCCCTTGATCAGTAATGAAGGTATTGCAGTAAATCCTGGTAGTGTATTTTCTTTGTTTTGGCCTAGGAATCCCTTGATTGGTAATGTTGGGATACACTGTAAATCCTGGTTGTATAGATGAGGGTTTCAGGACTAGGAATCCCTTGACTAGTAATGGAGGGATACATGGTAAATCCTGACTGGTAAGATCCCTTTTGTACCTAGACTATAACAAGGAAAAGGTGCATTTGGGAGTTTGGGAGGAATGACAAAATGTAGTTGATCGCTACAAAATGCACATTGAGGCCCAGATAAAGTTGATTGATGAATGGTAGAATAATGTATATAGGATAAGCTCCAAAGGGAGTCCCAAAGTAATGTTGAAATCTAATCGTATCGAGAAGCTTTGCATCCTAGAGTGGGAATGCACTCTTTCCCAACCTTTCATGGATACCAAAATTTTCTACTCATTGTTATATTGCCTTACTAGGGAAAGTCCATGTCAAACATGCATTCCTCCATCAATGAGGCACTTTATAATATAGTGCTGGAAGGAGTCCATGATACTCTTAGCTTTCTCATGCAAGATGTAGAGGTGAAATTTAGGTGAAATTTGACACACAAAAGTGTATCCAAGGGCTTAATAGGCATTTAGGCAACATGAAATCCATGGAGTAGGTTGTAAACATTATGGACTTGCTGGGTAACATTGCAAGGCATGCTATGCCACTGGCTGCTTCACATAACCCATAATATAAAGGAAAAGAGGTTCAATGAAGTTTATTGCTGCGTTGAATGCATTACATTGTTCCTATTGCATTACTGCTTCACTACCTATTGAACTGGAATTTAAAAAAACACAACACTGAAATTGTGCTTCAATGTAATATTTATGCCTTTTGGTAGCTTAAGATACAGGGATTAGAGGGTAGTTTCTGTGAAAAAATTACAACCACAATCTAAAAACAAGGACCTACTTGGAATCATTAAATTCAGTGTTGTAAAGTGTAGGCATTACACTTGCCATCCTCCCTGCCCAAGGGGGATTTTTAGCTCTATGTGTAGGTTGTTTGTTCATCCTCAATAGCTAAGAGGTTGGACTCAAATTGTCCTCTCTACCCAAGGGGTATTGTTAGCTCTATGTGTAGGATGTTTGTTCACCCTCAATAGCTAAGTGGTTGGACTCAAATTGTTTTCAACCAATTAGTGAATTTCTTCGTTATTCGAATGCTTTATTAGCCTACCTACTTGATTTAAGCTCCCTTTGGTACCTAGACTATATCAAGGTAAAGGTGCATTTGGGAGTATGGGAGGAATGAAAAATTTTAGTTGATCGCTACAGAATGAAAATTGAGGCCTAGATAAAGTTGATTGATGAATGGTAGAATAACGTATATAGGATAAGCTCCGAAGGGAGTCCCAAAGTAATGTTGAAATCTAACCCTATCCAGAAGCTTTGCATCTTAGAGTGGGAATTCCCTCTTTCCCAACCTTTCTTGGATACCACAATTTTCTACTCATTGTTATATTGCCTTACTAGGGAAATTCCATGTCAAACATGCATTCCTCCATCAATGAGGCACTTTATAATATAGTGATGGAAGGATTCCATGATACTCTTGGCTCCTTCATGCAAGATGTAGAGGTGAAATTTAGGTGAAATTTGACACACAGATGTGTATCCAAGGGCTTAAGAGGAATTTAGGCAACATGAAATCCATGGAGTAGGTTGTAAACATTATGGACCTGAAAGGCCAAATGTGTCACTCCAAGGGCTTAATAAGAATTTAGGAACTATGAAATTCATGGAGCAGATTGTAAACATTATGGACTTGAAAGGCCAAATGTGTCACTCCAAAGAAAATGTGGGATTGAATGACACAAAAGATAAGCCCACAAGATCCATGGAGCAGGTTTTAAACATTATGGACTTGAAAGGCCAAATGTGTCACTCCAAGGGCTTAAGAAGAATTTAGGCACCATGAAAGACTTAACTTCTATTAAAATAGTCAACCCACCTATTAAATTATACAAGTTCTTGTGTTACATTTAAAATATAAATGATGAACATAATGACTTGGTCAATTCAACCAACTATATAATAATCTTCTAAACTAAATTTTTATCCCAAAATTTCCTATTTTGCATATCACATGGAAGAATCACCCCAGCAAAAACTACACTACCAAAAATTTCTCCATCATAAGCTATTTTTGCTGGGAAATAGATAAACCTATTTGTTAATGGTTGGTTGACCAACCTTTCGAGCAATGGATTATACACTCATTGGTTTAATACACCATAAATCTTCTTCAGTACTATCCACTCATTTCTTTAGTACACCCTAACTCTTTTATCGGGCATAAGGGCAATCTAAGAACCACCAATTACTACATTTGGTGGTATTAAACTAAGAAAATAATGAGAAGGGGCCATATAACTAATTAGATTCAAGGATATAAAAGTGATTTGATGGCCTAAGAATATTGACATCCCACTGCTGGGTAACATTGCAAGGCATGATATGCCACAGCCTGCTTCACAGATCCCATAATACAGAGGACAGGAGGTTTGATGAAGTTTATTGCTGCGTTCAATGCATTACACTATTCATATTGCATTACTGCTTCACTACCTACTGAACTGGACTTTCAAAAAACACGACAATGAAATTGTGCTTCAATGCAATATTTATGCCTTTCGGTAGCTTAAGATACAGGGATTAGAGGGAAGTTTCTGTGAAAAATTTACAACCACAATATGAAAATAGTGAAATTTTCATAAATATATGACATGAGTATGTAGAGCATTCAAAATTAGCTAAGAACCAAAATGAGTATATAGACACAGTAGCATTTCAAAAGCAAGGAAGGAAAGCAGCAAAGAAGCTTAAATACCTTGATCTAGGGCTTCCAAAAAATTATGGAATTTATCCAACTTGTGAACCTGTGCTTGTTGATCAGATGCTAATCCAGTTATATAAACCCTCACTCCAAACTAAAAATTGAAGCAACTGCGTTGTACCCTTTCGCTAAAAATTTGGCGCCAAATGATATTTCCCGCTCTCCATGAAAGAATCACAGCTCCATGGTTCTCCATCACAAACCCTTTAAACCAAGGTTGATTGCTGCTGTGCCGACACAAAGGATTTACGACTTTGTGAACACTGTATGGGATGTCTTGTGCGGCCACGCAGGATTGTGCGATGTGGACAGCCTCCAGGGCAACCAGATGAGAATGTATGCACGATGTGGACGACTTCATCTGTGAGGGAAAGCTTTTAGTGTACTGTACTAAGCGCGAAGAATATATGACTAAACAAGTATTATTTTGAGAATACAATTAAATGACCTCCCGAACAGATAGATGCCCAATGGTGTGCCCACCTATCATCCCAACTCAGCTGTTAAACATTATTACAAAATACCATTAAGCAGGTCAAAAAATTTTTTTGCTCCAATTTATGGTTAGAAGGTCATCTCAACTCCAATTCTTAAAAATCATTACAAAATACTATTGAAGCTGTAACCCTATTTATAAAAATTATTTTTGCCCCAATTTCTATTAAAATTATTTCTATTATTTTCAAAGCGAAACAAAACCTGAAAGAGAAATTATTAATGTTTGTGAGATGGGTTCAATTAATTCGAAGTTTCCTCACCTTTTCCTGCACATGCTCTCCACACCAATGTCGAGAATATCGGTGATACATGGGTGATTAGAGAGCCAAGGTGCGCAGGGGCATAGCTTATAACTATCAATAATAAGCGCACTCAATAGCTTAGGTGATAGTTGAGATCTCAACTACCAGATTCAAGGAGCCTACTCTCCAATTGGTTTAATAGGAAATTACTCAAGCAAAGACGAAATCAACAAATGATCGACTCGACCTCATGAATACTTCATGTTAACAAAGGTAATGGATTAGGTTTTGGATTCCAAACATGTCATGATTTTTTTTCGAATCAAATTTTTAACTAGTGAGATATACATTCCCAAATCTTAAGACCTAATAACTATAATTATAAGCGATTTATTTAACTTAACTTTTTCAATATTAAATTAACTCTGAATAAATGCAATAGTCATGTTTGATGGTCCATAAAAAGTTAAAAAGTCAAAATATTAAAAAAAAAATGGCGTCAATTTCAATGACAAAGAATGATTACATAAACCCCAAACTTCTTAATAGCATGGATTCCGAAATTTATAACTTTCTTGGATATAATAACTTATTCACAGTGACATCTCATAAAAACTATGTGGAAATTACTGTCTGATAAATTATATCGTAATGGTTGCTAAAATATTGAATAAATTAAATAAAAATCAAAAAAATTATTTAATTATTATTATTATTTAATTTTAAAATTATGGTTAAGCTAGGCACTAAATTGGTGTAAAAAAATATTTTTTTTGTGGGATAAGTGACCCATTTTAGCATAGTTATTTGACTGCTAAATTTAAGAAGGCATACATACTCTGCTAAATCTACAAAGGCCTCGTCTCATTTTGAACCTATACCTCTTAGCAAACAAAACTTACTCTTAACTGTTAAAATATGTAATTAACTCCCACATGCAAGTTAGATCTAGCCTTATTTTAGATCAATAAGACAATTGGGAGGTTCCTTCATTAGTATAGATTCCTACCATGTCTTGTGAGAACATAACCAAGGGATGATTTGGTGGGAGAAAATTTATTCAAAACAAAATGAAGGGGATATTATAGTTAATGGTGTATTATGCAAACAACTTATTCCCTTTATAGTTAATCAAATTTTATTTGACAAAGCACCATGTAATCAAAGTTTATTGGTGGGGAAGACAAGAACCATGTAATAAAATCTTATTTGACAAAGGGATTGGCTGTTAATTTATTGGTTCAAAGGAAAATATGTCAAGTTATTCATGGTTAGCACCTACTGGTACACTTTCCTAGAGACCCTGGCTCCTCATATTATTGGAATGGATGTGATGATACTACAGATCCTCTTGTTCAAGTTGCTCAAATCCATTATAGAATTACAATATGGAGGAGATGATCTTGAAGACCTTTCAAGGAAATTTGGTCAAATCCATTACATAATTACAATATGGAAGATCAAGGAAAAAATGGTGTACATCAAATACAACATAACATGTGCTCCCTTCTTAATTTGTATATATTAAACTGCCTTGTTAGAAGCAGTTCTATGGTTTTGCCACACCAGTCTTTGTGCCTTTTACATCTTTACACTGAGCCTGTGCAGATTCTACTTCATGAATCTTGTAGCTGAGTTGCACATTCTGCAACTCAATTCCTTGGCATGGTACACTAGGGCCGCATGAAAGAGAAATAGCCACCTGTGTGGCTGGTAGAGGGGCAACTTTGAGGATCCCACTGCTCCACCTTCACAACTGGTATTGTCCGTTATTGGGTCTTTCCAATTGCATATTCTATCACTAACTAGTTCAATTTCAAATTCCCAATTTCTTGCCAAAATAACGAGTGGTTGACTACCAATCTCCATGAGATAATACCAATGACTAAAAAAGGCTGAATGAAGAGCACCAGAGAGAAATAAAGATAACAAATTCTCTCGTGGAATCCAAGGAAACCAGTGTAGACCAATAACCATTTCGAACAACAAGTTATTGATCTGCACCTTGCTCACATAATCACATCCTTAGTTAATTTCCTCCATAATGTTTCAAAGCTTGCACACAAACAAATGATTCTTCCCTGGCATGTCTGAACCTTGATGGAAGAGCTCAGTTGCAAGAGAGAATTTCAAGGAATCGACCTCGGACAAGTCAGACCACTACACAAATCTCTCATCCAGAGCCCGCGAGCTCAATGGAACCTCTCAATCACTGAAGAGGTAGAGTAATCTGGAGACCTAGAAGGAGCCTTTACTAATACTAATAATTTTAATTAAAAATATTATTCATTTATTTTTTATAATTTTTTTATTTTATCACTATAAAAAATATAATAAAATAAAACCTATAATAAAATAAATAAAAAATTTGAGTGATTTAATGCTTATTATAAATTAATACCTTTAAGTTATATAGATATATCACATTTATCCACATCACCTCATAATTACTCATAACCTTTTTCTTTGCAGGATGCTTAAAAAATAAAGGAAAAGAACAACTACCATATATTCGGGCAACCAATGCGCTCTTAGAGTCTTTATTATGCAGCATTCCTTAGACTCATCCCAAAGTTCTAATCAATCCATATTTTTATTTGAAGTTTTATAAAATGTTTCATATTGTTTTTCACCTATATTTTTATACATCTTAAAATCAGTTGACTGGTAAATCATCCAAAATATGTCACCCGATATGGTTGCGTGAGTTCATTGATTGTCCAGGATCGGGAACATGCAAAAGTTCGGCGACATGAAGGGATGGACACACCATATATCCTGAGTGGGGATGTGAGTGGAGTTAGATAAGAGGCCATAGGATTCTTTTATGTTGAAGTGGCCAGCCGCATTAGAGCCCCATCTTAGCTTGCCCGACTGATCGTCCCTTTGAATATTCCTTTTCCTTAGCTCATCAACTAGGTTAGTCCAATCCTGAGAGTGATTTTGCTGGACCCATTCTGGGTCCTTGAGTCATTCCCTCCATTCATTGTTTTCTTTGTTTTTCTTGGAAAAGGCTTCTTTGATTGAGGGTGAGCCCATAAGAAGACTTTCATCCACATATTGTTGGTGGGTTGAAGGGGGGTTAGAGGGGTAGAGGTTAAGGGGTTAGAGGTTTATGGGGCTAAATGGGTTAGGCATTTAGAGGTTTAGGGGGTTAGGGGATTTAGCAGTTAAGGATTTTAGGGGTTAGGGTTTTGGGGGTTAAATGGGTTAGGGTTTTAGGGGTTTAGGGGGTTAAATGCGTTAGGGGTCAGGGATTAGGGTAATTGTGAGGGCATGATAACTAAGGAGCGTCGGTGCATGCCAAGGATTGAAAAGGCATGCTAACATATGGCAGAAAGTGTTGGGCACAACATTGATTTTCCAATGCCTTGGTTGGGTTCCCAAGTCGCAAAAAAGTAAGGCTATCTATGACGACATGAAAGCTAAGGAATACCAAGGTGTGGCAGGGAATGCCTAGAAGTACTAACACATGCTAGGCAGTTCCAAGGCATGATAGGCATTCCAATATGTGTCGGGTGCCAGGGTGTGGCATGAACACATCCTAGGGAGTGTGAGGGCCAAGTGTCAGGGAAACACAAGGGAGCACTAGTTTCAAATGCATGGAAATGAAGTATCATCCAGTTCAAGGTGTGTTAAGAAGGGAGTGACACGGTATTCTAGGAAGTGCCAACACATGTTAGAGTGTTAGGGAAGCATACAAAGATGTTCCAAGTGCCAAGGTGTGCCAATGTGTGCTAAGGAGTGTTAGGGAGTACCAGGAAAACATAACAGAGCACTAGGTTAAAATGCATAAATGAATGAATAAGAGTGTGTGACAAGGAGTGTTAGCGAGTTTTAGGTATCTCAAGGAGGGAGTAACATGGTATGATAGGGACCCTGATAATTTTTTTCCATGGAGAATTATTTACATTGTATCCATTGCATTAAAGCAAGAGGTCTGTCAATGCTTTTTTGTATGTGTTTATAAATTGGAAGAGACCTTAAAATCTACCTCACCAATCTGACCACAATTAGTGAGTGCAAGCATTTGCGAAATGGCATCATGAGTGGAGGCTTTTCCAAAAGAGATTATTCGTTTACATTACCATATATACAACATGCAGTTAGCGTTCCATCCATGTTAGCGCACACACCTAATGGTATAAGTCCTTAAACTGGTACAAAAAAAATGATTTTATATATTCACATATGGGACAGTCACAAGATGTAAACAAAATCACATACTTATTGCTTCAGAATGTGCTTGCAACTAGGTAGGAATGAAAGACAATAATTGCAATGGGTTAAGGGGATCTAAGAGAGAATTATGTAAGGAGCTTCTTCTAGGTAAAGGAAATTGGTATTACTATTGCTAAATGGGGTGGCCTACAAGGATATATTGGTAGCTATTGATGCAAGAGCATAATTTCAACAATTTATTTCAAAATTTGTATTTGTCCTCTAGAAGGTCTTAGAGATTTATAGGAGGAAGTTGGTTTCCTTGTTGCCCTATAATTTTGTAGAATTTCTAATTTCATATTTGGGATAGGAAATTTTAGTAATTTTAGGCATAAGTTAAGATGGTTTTTTATTTTTAAGGCCTCCTAGTCATTAGGAAAGTTGAGTCTTATGATTAGGATTACGTGTGGCATCCTATGTATTTTTTAAACTCCAATACACCAAGGAAAATACGTGGAGGAAATTTGGGGGAAGTGTGATTGTCCATAAAATGTAGATCGGATTTGGGGAACTTGTAGCTCTTTTCCTTGGACCTCGCTAGTTCTTAGAGGTTGTATTTGGAGCAGTTAGCAGGAAAAATCGTAATATTCCCAAGAATATTAGTGTTGGAGCACTTGTGGTTTGGGAGAAAGGATAAGGGGTTCTAGGAGTTAAGGGGTTTAAGGGTTTAGGAGCAAGGGGTTAAGGGTAAAGGGTAAAGGGTTAGGGCTTATGGGATTTAGAGGTTAGGGGGTTGAGGTATAGGGGGTTTAGGGGTTAGAGGTTAATGACTTAGTGGTTAAGGGATTCAGGGGTTAAAGATTAACCATCAAGGGCTTACATGTCAAGGGATTTAGGGGTTAAGTGCCTAAGGGTTATGGTATTTAGGTGTCAACGAGTTAAGGGGTTAGGGGTTAATGAGTTTCAGGGTTAGGGGTTATGGGTTAAGGGTCAAGGTTTAAGAGGATATGGGATTAGGGTTTATGCAGTTCAAGGATTCTAAGATAGGGGTTAGGGGTTAAGGGGTTAGTGGCTTTGGGTTTAAGGGATCAAGGGGTTAATTTGTTATGAGTTATGGGTGTAGGGGTTAAGGGATTATTGCTTTGGGGTTAAAGGGATAGGTATTTTAGTGGTTATGGGTTAAGTGTGTATGGGTTGTGATAATGTGGCCCCTAATCCCCTTGTCAAAACTATTGGGGTTTCCCCTATAAATTTCTCTCATTGCCTTACCTATAGGTCCCCTACCCCCTATGTCATAAGGCCCTAAGGCTCCTTCTAATTCTCTAATGTTAGGATTATAGATCTCTGTAAACCATGCTTGAACCTCTCACTTCTACCCATCCATGCTACCCTTATGTCCCCTTGCCCGTCCAATACACCAAAAGATCCACCTCCCCCAAATTTCATGATAATTAAACATTTGGAGGCGATAATTTAACAACAACTTCACAACTAGTCCATTTATAATGGTGTCTTGGAGCTATTAGATGTCATTTCATTGAGCTAAAATTATAGGTGAGAGCTATGCATAGCTCACTAAAGGTGTATCAAGAGGCTATTAGTCTATTGGCTATAGAATTTGACTCTTTTTATTTGTAACTTAGCAAAATGGAAAAGATGTGGAGAGAATCTCCATTCTTATTCTTTCACTGGGCCATGTAAAATAAATGAAGCAAATAGTCTCAACCCCTTGGAGAAGGAAATTTGAGAGCAATAATTAGCATGAACAAACAAATAATCCAATGAGTTAAGTTTAGAGGCGTTTTCCTTTGTAAACAAGCATCCATAAGCTTGCTAGTGTTAGTATGAATCTTTTCTGGAGGTTGAGTAGTCTTCACATCACCAACCACATCCAATTGAAATGTACCAACCCCTACAATAAAAATGATGTCTCCAGCTAAGGTGAAGTTAATACCAATAATATCACCTTATGAATCTATTACAATATGATTTGGAAAGTACGTTTCCATACATGTGTGAAAGAAACAATCCATTTGGTTAGCAAAAGGAAGTTTTTTTTAAGACCTCCAGAAACCCCCTTGAAGGAGACAAGAAGGGTTTGAAACCATATAATACAAGTCAATCTATGAACCCTATTTCTAATGTTTTCTATGCATGTGTTTGTTCACTTGGTTTGACATGTGATAGACAATATATGAAGCCTTTTTTTCCACATATCATCTTCATTAGATATCATGTTACTAAGAATGAAGTGTCTGGATTAGAGTTAAAGTTCCTATTTTAGTTTGTTGTCTTTTTTTGTCTTTTAGAGTACAAATCTTTCTGGTATATTGTGCTAAGTTAGTTTGGCTTTCAAATATTCAAGGAATATGTGAGCTAATTATTTAAGAAAATATTGTAATATTTGAAATAACATGATGAACTATTTAGCACAATTTATGGTGTTGGATAGATTGAGATGTTTATTTTTGGATGGATGGATGTACATCTCTTTATCCAATAGACAAAACTCATTAAGCATTGTTGCATGTTATTGACATGTTGAAGTGCCATTGAGACTTAGAGGTAGAAGATTTAGACTTGTATGTTTTCACCTATCCGGGTGTGATGATACCTTGTGGAGGTAAGCAAAATTTCCATTTTTTTAACTCTTGGATATATTCTATACGCTCTTGAGAGAATTTCAACCTTTTAAATAAAATTACAAAAAAATGTACATTCATGCAATAATTACTAATTGATTTGGGGGTGACTCAACAAATTGTAGCATGTTGGCTTGTTGAATTTGTTAGTAAGTTAATTAGGGCTTGATAAATTTGTAAGCTTCAGTGGGATTTATTGCAGTTGTATGTGTTTTAGAGAAGTGAGTTTGGAGTGGTGGTTGTGCTTCCTTTATTGAATTTGATTTCTTTGGTTCTTCTTCTTGTGCATGCCCACTGTGGTATATTCTCGTTAGTGGTTAAGGGGTTATGGATTGGAGGCTTAAGGGTTAGGGGCATAATGCATTAGTATTTAAGGGATTAGGGATTGGGGTTAGGGGGAATAATGAGTTAGTGGTTAAGGGGTTATGGATTGGGGGTTTAGGGGTTAGGGGATTTAGGTGCATTTAGGGGTTAGAGGAATAATGAGTTATTGGTTAAGGGATTAGGGATTGGGGGCTTAGGTGTTAGGGGATTTAGGCACAGTTAGGGGTTAGGTGAATAATGAGCTAGTGGTTAAGGGATTAGGGATTAGGGGCTTAGGGCTTAGTGGATTTAGCAGTTAAGGATTTTAGGGGTTAGGGTTGAGGGGTTAATGGGTTAATGGTTAAGTGTTAACAGTTTAGGGGTTTAGGGGTTAAGGGATTAGGGGTTTAGGTGTTAGTGGTTTAGGGGTTTAAGGGTTTAGAGGTTTAGGGTTTAGGAGTTAAATGGGTTAGGGTTTTAGGGGTTTAGGGGGTTAAATGGGTTAGGGGTTGGGAATTAGGGCTTAAGGGGTTAGGGGTTAAGGGTTAGATGTTTAGGGTTTACGGGGTTAAATGGGTTTAGGGGTTTAGAGGTTTAGGGGGTTAGGGGATTTAGCAGTTAAGGATTTTAGGGGTTAAGGGGTTAAGGGGTTAGAGGTTAAGGGGTTAGATGTTTAGGGGGTTAAATGGGTTAGGGTTTAGAGGTTTAGGGGTTAGGGGATTTAGCAGTTAAGTATTTTAGGGGTTAGGGTTTGGGGGTTAAATGGGTTAGGGTTTTAGGGGTTTAAGGGGTTAAATGGGTTAGGGTTTTAGGGGTTTAAGGGGTCAAATGGGTTAGGGGTCAGGAATTAGGGTTTAAGGGGTTAGGGGTTAAGGGTTTAGGGGGTTAAATGGGTTAGGGGTTTAGGTTTTAGGGGGTTAAATGGGTGAGGAGTTATAGTCATTTCTTAGGTGAACAAGGCACAATCTAGTTGTAGTAACCATAACTTGGTCAAGTTGTTATAGTCAAGGCAAGACTTGGTTGGGTTCCCAAGTTCCAAAAAAGTAAGGGTAATTGTGAGGGCATGATAACTAAGGAGTGTCAGTGTGTGCCAAGGAATGAAAAGGCATGCTAACACATGCTAGAAAGTGTTAATGGATGTTGAGGAGTGTTAGGGAGTGTTAGGGAGTGCCAGGACTTTGCAAGGGAGAACTAGGTCAAAATGCATGGAAATGAACGAATAAGAGTGTGTGCCAAGTAGTGTCAACGAATTCCAAGTGTCTCAAGGATAAAGTGTGTTAGGAGAAGGCCAGAATAAGACTTGTAGGAGGTAAGCCTATGGTTACATAAAGGGTTGGAAAAAGTAGTTTTAGACAAAGGGAAACTTTGGGCTGGGCACAACATCGATTTTCCAATGACTTGGTTGGGTTCCCAAGTCACAAAAAAAGCAAGGTTATCTATGACGACATGAAAGCTAAGGAATACCAAGGTGTGTTAGGGAATTCCTAGAAGTACTAAGACATGTTAGGCAGTTCCAAGGCATGATAGGCATGCCAAGATGTGGCAGGTGCTAGGGTGTGGCATGAACACATGCTAGGGAGTGTGAGGGCCAAGTGTCAGGGAAACACAAGGGGGCACTAGTTTCAAATGCATTGAAATGAAGTATAAGCCAGTTCCAGGTGTGCTAAGAAGGGAGTGACACGGTATTCTAGGAAGTGCCAAGGCATGTTAGAGTGATAAGGAAGCATACAAAGTTGTTCCAAGTGCCAAGGTGTGCCAATGTGCGCTAAGGAGTGTTAGGGAGTGCCAGGAAAACATAATAAAGGCACACTAGGTCAAAATTCATAAATGAATGAATAAGAGTGTGTGACTGGGAGTGTTAGCAAGTTTTAGGTGTCTCGAGGAGGGAGTGACACGGTATGATAGGCAGTACTAAGACATGTTATAGTGTTAGGGCGACATGCATCCAAGATTTTATATATTCACATACGGGACAGTCAAAAGATGTCAAAAAAATTGCATACTTATCAAAATCCTCAACCAGCAATATGCTACATTGCTTCTTAATGTGCTTGCAACTAGGCAGGCATCAAAGACAATCATTGCAATGGGTTAAGGGGATCTAAGAGAGAATTATGTAAGGAGTTCCTTCTAGCTGGTAAAGGACATTGGTATTACTATTGTTAAAGGGGGTGGCCTACAAGGATACATTGGTAGCTATTGATGCAAGAGCATAATTTCAAAAATTTATTTCAAAATTTGTATTTGTCCTCCATAAGGTCTTAGAGATTTTTAGAAGAGGAAGTTGGTTTCCTTGTTGCCCTATAATTTTGTAGAATTTCTAATTTCATATTTGCGATAGGAAATTTTAGTAATTTTAGGCATAAGTTAAGATGTTTTTATTTTTATTTTCAAGGGCTCCTAGTCATTAGGAAAGTTGAGTCTTATGATTAGGATTACTTATGGCATCCTATGTATTTTTCAAACTCCAATACACCAAGGCAAATATGTCGAGGACATTTGGGGGAAATGTGATTGTCCATGAAATGTAGATCGGATTTGGGGAACTTGTAGCTCTTTTCCTTGGACCCTACTAGTTCTTAGAGGTTGTATTTGGAGCGATTAGCAGGAAAAAACATAATATGCCCAAGAATATTAGTGTTGGAGCACCTATGGTTAAAATACGAGATTCAAAGTTCAAATCCCCTTGAGTTGCCAACCAAAAAATAATATTTTTTTATCTATATATTTATTAAATTTGTAGAATGTGGTTTAATGAAAAAAGAAAAATATAATATAAAAGAAATAAATATGACACGATTAAATTTCATGTGGTTTGAATATCTATTTTCCAAAATAAAAAAATATAATTTTCTCCACTATCCACCCATGGATATTTCAATGCAAACTTCCGAATGCTAATGATTTTGTCTTAATTGCTAACTATTTTGTCTTAATTGCTAACTATCTTAAATGGGTTTCATCTTAATTGTCATTGTCTTAAGTATAAATTTTTGTCTTAAATATTTTTGTGTCAAAGTGCTTTTTTCTTAAATCTAAAATTTTGTCTTAAAATATTTTCTTCTAAAATTGCTTTTGTCTTGAAATATATTTGTCTCAGACTGCTTTTGTCTTAAACATAAAGTTTTGTCTTAAAATATCTTTGTCTCAAACTTGTTTTGTCTTAAATATAAAATTTTGTTTTAAAATACTTTTGTCTTAAATATAAAATTTTTTCTTAAAATATTTTTGTCTTAAATATTTTTGTCTCAAATTGTTTTTGTCTTAAATATAAAATTTTGTGTCAAATAATTTTTGTGTCACACTATTTTTATCTTAAATTTTATATTTAACACAATTCAATTGATATTAAATTTTAATATAAAATAACTAAAATAAAAAGTAAAATTTTAAGGGAAAAGATTTTTTTGTCTTACAAAAATATCTTAAAAACCTAGTGTTCCTTCAATATCTTCATATCGAGATAGGTTGAGAAAAGGGATTTTAAAGAGTTCGAGGGGGTGTTGCATCATGGTTTTTCAATTCCTTCTATGCATGTTAAGGGGAACTTTTGAGTGGATTCTATTGGGAGCATCTACTTTAGGCGTGACAAGAGGTATAGGTTTTGCTCCTTTCTCGCACAAGGGTTACACTATCCATGCTACAACACCCAACCCAGGTTTGCATCTTCTTATATTCCAAAAACGGTTGGCATCTCCTCTTATTCAGAAAGCTTTCTGTTTTTTTTTATCATAATCTTTAAGAAATATATATATTTTGGTGAACGCACAGAGAACGAAGCGAGGGTGCGGCCTCTCCTCGACTTTCCGGGAGCTGCGGAATAGATCAAGCTCTTCAGAGATGAGCTATCGGAAGATGAAATTCTAAAACTTGTGGTAGCGTTTTTAAAGAATAATGGCAGGTGGGTTGTTCTCATTTACATTATTTTGTAAATTTTATTGATTTCTATAACTTTGAAAAATAATGACAGATGGGTTATTGATAATCACTGTTACAATGTTCCAGATGGGTTATTGATAATTACTGTTACAATGTTCTTGAGTTAAATTAGTTTGTAAACTTCTATGTTGTGAAGAAGTGGAGAAGTTTACAAATAACGATCAGAAATATTTCATATTTCTTTTATTATATGTAGGTGGGTTGTTCTCGTCAATATTTTTTGTAAATTTTATATATAATTTGGTGAACGCACAGAGAACGAAGCTAGGGTGCGGCATCTCCTGGAATTTTCGGGAGCTGCGGAACGGCTCAAGCTCTTCACAGCCGAGCTATCGGAAGATAGCATTATAGCATTGTACAACTTGTAGTTGCTTGTAGCTTTTTTAAAGAACAATGGTAGATGGGTTGTTCTCCTTTATATTATTTTGTAAATTTTATTGATTCCTAGAATTTTGAAGAATAATGACAGATAGATTATTGATAAGTACTCGTACAATGTTCTTGAGTTAAATTAGTTTGTAAACTTCTATGTTGTGCGGAAGTGAAGAAGTTTACAAATAACAATTACACAAATTTTCCTCTGAAACAAAAAAATAACAATTACACAAATTTCTTTTATATATATATATATATATATATTTAAAGAAACAATGTTCTTGAATTAGATTAGTTTGCAAAATTTTATGTTGTGTGTGGCTGTTCTCGTCAAATTATCTTGTAAATTTGATTGATTCTTATATTTTGAAAAATAATGGAATATAAATATTTATATTATGATATGTAATTAGAACCCTTTTTTAAGAACAATGGTATGTAGGTTGTTTTCGTCAAATTAGTTAGTAAATTTTATTGATTTTTATAATTTTGAAGAATAATGGAACATAGGTTATTGATAATTACACAAATAATGATCTTGAGTTAAATTAATTTGTAAATTTCTATGTTATGAATAATTGTGTTAAATAGCATGTTGTTGTGTGATGTATATGATTATTATTTTTTTCAGTCGAAAAAAACTCTAGCGTATATTAAGTGCCAGTTCAAACATAGTAACATGTGATATATGAGTTACATGATAGTCGTTTCACTTCTTCCATATCAAAATAAAAATCCAACTCATATGACTAAACTCTGCACTGGCCTTTCATCCACACTGGAACAAAAGTTACATAAAAGCATTTTCTCAACTACTAGTACAGAAACAAAAAAAAACAAACTCATTCATCTTAACTCCACACTAGCCTACCCACAAACTCGTAACAGAAAGCAAAAACTGTGCTGATTACTGTTATCTTAAAGGCCTACTAATATAGAGTAAATACAGAAACAGAAACCAAAACTTATGACAAAAACAAAAACCCAGCCCCATAAAGACTCTTAGAATCCAAAAAATGGAGATACACTTCGAGAATCATGGATTAGATGAAATTAATAGAGCCTTGAAACTCATGCCCTTCAGTGTCCTTCATTTTATAGTTCATAATCCTAAAAGTTTCATGCAATCCCATCTTTGAAAGTCTGTCCTCCTGCCATTTTTTCTCCATGTAGATGTGTTGTAGTTTTAATTTATTGAATGATCTCATCACCCTCTTTATGCGCTCCATCCACGAAGTCAGATGTCCAGGGGTGAAGTTTGTTTCCATGTTTAGATGGTCTATCAATACCTTGAGTCCCCATACACCCAGAGATCATGAACACACAACATAGAAGCAAACCACAGAAGTCCCCATAGAGAAATGACTTCTGCCCTAGTGTTCGTCCCATATCCCCCATTCCAAAAAATCATGTAGTGGAATTGAGGCGATATCCTCAACCAAGCTCTGCACCCACACCTGGAATGTTGAGAAGCGTCGTCGAAGAAACTGGCTAGATAATGTATTTCTACTGGTCTCATGCGTCTAGATAGGTTCTTCGGGATCCTCTCAGCACTCTTAATCATGTCCCATGAGTTTATGATTTGTATGATAGTTTCCTCAGGACTGCTTCTCTTCTCCTCGAAGATCCATAGATTTTGATTTGTCCAAATGAACCAATGGAATAGAACATGAATGCTTCTCATGTTTTTATTCCTGTTAAGACCCAGTCAATGAAAGATGGAGTGTTTTCCAGCTGTGGTGAGACAATTTTGAAGAAATTACAGATTCCTTGAAAAAATTTCTTGGAAAAATAGTAGCTATAGAAAAGATGATGATTATCTTCTCCTGCCTTCATACATAGGCAACGCACACCAAGGCCTATTTTCCCTCTTCTTCTCAAATTGTCCCAAGTTAGATTTCTATCTTTCAGTACTAGCCATAAAAACAACTTCATTTTCAGCTGTCCATTATTCTCCCAAATTCCCATATATACTTTACTCTCGTGATCCTATGCTAAATTGGAAACCAGTTTTCCATAAATATCTTCTACAACCAGCATGCCATTTTTCATCGGGCCATTCCATACCACCCTGTCTCCTCCTTGATTACTCATGAGTCCTCTTCTCCTTAGATTCAGAGTGTAATCATTCCATGCTTGTGTCAAATGATCCGGAATCTGTAAAGCTTCTACTGATATCCAACGTGGGATACCATTTGTCATGTCTTTAACAATTTGACACATGAAGAAAATGCCCTTTGAATTAAGGAACTCAATCAACTGCCCACCACAAGGTTCTGTCCCTCCCCAGAGATTTGGTTGGTCAATGAGGATCTTCCCCCCATCCCCAAATTTCCATGAGAGATAAACATTTAACTTTGGCCAAATATGCTTAAATCCACTCCAAATGATAGAAGCTCCTTTTTTGTTGATCCATCCTAGCTTCATCATATCTTCCATACCATTCTCTTTCAGATACTTGAACCTGATTATCTCATTCCAAATTCCACCAGACATGATTCCCCTCCATAGAGACTTGATCAAAAGGGCGTTCCCAAACTCAACTACATCTTTCAAACCCCATCCACCAAGATTTTTGGGTTTCATGATCGATGACCAGCTCGTCAGGTGATACTTACCTTTCGAGTCATTTTCAGTCCATAAAAAATTCATCATAATTCTTCTAATACTATGCAAGATTTTCTTCAGATTAATGAATATATGAGCCCAAAGACCATAATATGCTGAAGAACTGCGTGAATAAGAATGATTCTGCCACCTTTTGATAACCATTTGATGGACCATTCCCTTATCCTTTTTTCTGTGTTTTCAAACAACCATTGCCGGTCTTTAACAGAGTAATTGTTTGTTTTAAGCATGAATCCTAGGTATTTAAACCCTCCTCCCAAAGGCTCCTTTTGAAAATTAAACACTTCAGAAATCTCCCTGACAATATCCGAGACCTCATTATCCCCTTCATTCTAAAAAAAGATGCTCGATTTACTATAGTTTGCCTATACACTCCATGTATATGATTATACCCTAGATAGATAGCTTCTCCTTAACGCTGCATGAGTTGGAGAGTCAACTTATATATATAATATTATATTTGAAAAAAATGTAATTTATATTGATATTTTTTTGTACATCTTCTAAATCCATGCACTTCCCTTTCCCTTTGGAATAATACAGATAAGATGAAACCGAAATCCCATTCATACACTTTCTTTTTCCTTTGGAATAGTACACATAGGATGAAACAAAAATTCCTTATTTAGTTTCATCAATAAAATGATTGAGTGGAAATTGTTAAATTAAATTTAGTTTCATATTAATGGGATCGAATTTACTGTGAATTATTATTTAAAATTTTATATTCATAGTGAATTAACCAATAAACATTAAATAATTTAAAATAATAAATTATTTAATATAAATAATTGGAATTTAAAATGTATTAATTTAATAAAATTTAACTAAATTTAAAATAATATATTTAAAATTTTAATTTAATCATTAATAATTATTAGATAAATGGTAGATATTTAAATTTACTTATTTTTATCTTTTTAATTAAAACATATGCTTTATGAAATTAATTATGATTTTTTTTTACCATTAAATATTAACAAATAGTGGTGTTGAAATTAAATAATTTTTACAAATTAAGAATAAAAATAAATTTGAAATATATATATATATATATATATATATATATATATATATATATATATATATATATATATATATATATATATATTAAAAATAATAATTAAAATTAAAATTCTATTTTAATTAATTCTTTTAATTTTAAAAGATATGAATGAAATGGAATGAAATAAAATAAATGTATATTTTACATTAAAAAGTAAAATTAAAATAAAATAACTATGCATTTTACATTAAGAATTAAAATTAAAATTAGACCATGTAAAAAAAAGCAAAAACCTACCATTTGACTTATAAGTTTTATTCAATACTTTTAATTTTATCAATATGAAAGAAATGAAATAAAACAAATCTATATTTTACATCAAAAATAAAAATAAAAATAAAATAACATGTATATTTTACATTAAGAATTAAAATTAAAATTAGAGTGTGGACCATGTGGAAAAAACTAAAAACCTACTATTGGCTTCCAAGTTTCATTCAATATTGTGGACCATGTGAAAAAAACCTACCATTGACTTACAAGTTTCATTCAATACTTTTGAGTTTATCAATATGAATAAAATGAAATAAAATAAATCTATATTTTACATTGAAAATTAAAATTAAAATAAAATAACATGTGTATCTTAGATTAAGAATTAAAATTAAAATTAGGGTGTGGACCATGTGAAAAAAAATCAAAAACTTACCATTAGCTTACAAATTTCATTCAATACTGAGTTGTTAAGTTAATTCCCTATGCATCTAAGTGCCTAGCCAACGAAAACCTACCATTGTAACCAAGAATGTAGTGCAATGATTAGGTAAAACAAAAACCTACATTAACTTATTTATTTCATTCCCCTACCAGACTTAATGTGTTTTTGAAAGGTTTGAATGCAGTGACACTGGCTCATGATCCATATTTCCTCACCTTCACTCACCTCAAAAAAGAGAATTCCTAGAAAGTAAATATTTTAAAAAAATGAGTAGTGTCCTCCCACAACCTACAAGATCTTGTCATTGCAACAATGAGACCTAATTAGAACAATCATGACTATAATTGGTTTTGATGCCGCATTTACTGCCCCATTTCTAGATCAATTATTCATGTCCTAGAAACAGTAATTATTGCTTCTCAGCATTTTCTTGAATTACAAGCTATTTCGTTTAATTTAAATATTGAGAACATAAAAATTGTGATTGTTCTTTAAATGAGATGGCAGGTCTTATAATGTTAGCATTGTAAGCTTCGAGTATCTTAATATTTATATAATATTACGTTTCAATTGAAATGCAATGCACTTATTTAGGGTCATTCATTGTATAAATTATAACTAGAAAATTCATGTCATTCAAAAATATTTTCTCCCAAAACACACATTGAGTGTCATATGGAGTGAACCAATGATTAGAGAAGGAAATGTGTGAAGTTACAACAACTAGACCTTTCAAATAACAACCTCACAGGGCACATGCCTTGTGTCGGACAAGAGTGTTTCAAGTTACCACAAATAAATGTCGGACAGGAATGCTTCAAGTTACAACGAATAACATCACCTGGGAGATATTTTTTGTATTTTTTTTTTAAGCATTGATTGTGGATTGATAAATGTTTACTTGCGTGATTGGTGGATTTGTCCAGTGATTATTTATTCCTCCAAACCCTAGTTCACATGGCTATGCCTTAATTTTATTTTATATTACAGTTTGTAGTATACTCTCTCTATATATATTTTTGTGTGTGGGTTCACTATGTTTCAACAAAGGCTTTTTCTGAGGAGAAAGAATGATATTTCTTTAATCGGAGGGATCCAGAATATCCCAACAGAGCGGCCAAACAGAGTCGCCACGGCCAAACACAGTTGCCCAGTCTAGCTGCGGGCCACAGGAGAAGTCTTTTATTTTTTCTATTCCATTGTTCTATTCTAATTATTTTTATTTTTTCTATTCCATTGTTTTATTTTAATGATTTTTCTAAAATTTAACATTTTAATACAAAGCCCATTGATTTAACAATTTAATATAAAGCCCATTTGATACACTAATGGTTTTTCTTCAACTTACAAAGCCTTCTCTTGCATGTTAATTAATTTAGTTGTATTTTCCATGTTATTTAATATAGTAGATGTGTTGCTAAAATTATGCTTTAAATTAAGTAAATACTTGTTTTTATAGTGGTAATCATTGACCAGGTAAATACACTTTTTAAAGAAGATCATGTAATAAGGTGTAAAGATAGATACTCTTTTTCCATTTCTTAATATATAATTGTTTTCTAAACAACAAAAAGTTTTCTATTTTTTAATTTATAATTATTTTCACGACAATAAAAACCTTTCCATTTTTTAATTATATCTTAATAATACGCTCAGAAAATATTTTAGTGATGCATCAAAATAGGAATCAACAAAAAATAAATAAAAAAATATGCCAATCATATATCAAGGCAAGAATCAATTCGCTACAGAAGATCTATTCTATATAATTGAATCTAACAACTAGATTAAAAACAAGCTTCTTTCCACATTAATTACGTCGATAGGCATAACCCCCTATCGGAAGGAGCATGTTTTGTGATTAGGCTAATTAATTTTTTTGATCTCATGGTCTAGATTGAGAGATGCCGGTATATTCTGGTCGTCGCCACTCAATCAATGGATCAAATCTACCCCACTAACTTCCTTCATATCTAAATCACATGTTAAACCGTACTTAAATTAATTTTTTACAAATCTTGATTAAAAATTTACTATACCATTTATTAATAGCCACGTATCAATATTAACCAGTAAAATAAAACTGAAACATTGAACCTTCTCACCGTTCTGCAATGTGTCCCTGTGCCTTTGACATGAGGCATAGTGGCGACAGGCGGTGGAATTGGGGAATTTGATGCGACTGTACCCAATAATTCGTTCTAGCTAGATGTAATGCAACGCCGGAAATAGCCGATGCCTTGGCGATCTGCAACTGGCTGCCGGAAGGGGTGTCTTCTTACCTACCCGGTGAAGTTCGACTGGACTTGCAGAGTGTGGCCATGGCCGGGCACAACCGCGGCGGCAAGGTGGCTGTAACGCTGCGTAGGCTGCGGCTGTATGCGTGATGGTTCAAATTCTTAACGCATGCGTGAAGGAAACACTCAGATTGCTCTTGAGCCTGCCCCACAAAGGGTGTGTGAGATATTATTATCGACCCTTCAGAGATTTGTATGTTTTTGTTAGTAATTTTGAAATAATGAGAGTTTATGTATATTGATTGTACAGGTGAAATGGATCAGAGTTCTGTACTCAGACTTCAAAGCTTTCACCAGCGATCAGGAGTTTTTAATATCACGTCCCATAGCTGGTGATCTCACATTCGATCATGTCGAAGGATTTGTAGCTGTAAACAAGGGCGGACTACTCAACCGTTGGAGGTCTTCTTTCTTCTCGCCTCAAAATCCAGTCAAAATGAAAAACTTGAACACACAAGGCCGTCTCTTGTACTGCCTGGAAATGACTATGAACTACATGAACAACGACACTGTTGAGCAGGTATCGTAAATACTATTTTTGATCTAGTTTCAAGGAACATTTTGTAAGATTGATGTGAAATCATTAGATAATTGCGAAAGGTTACATTCACATAGTTCCCATTGTAACGAAGTTATTTTAAAAATTTTTATATTCCCATCAAAATAGGTTACATTCACATAGTTCCCATTGTAACGTTATTTTTAACAATTTTATGTTACAAGATTTGTATGTTTTTGTTAGTAATTTTGAAATAATGAGAGTTTATGTATATTGATTGTACAGGTGAAATGGATCAGAGTTCTGTACTGAGACTTCAAAGCTTTCACCAACGACGAGGAGTTTTTAATATCACGTCCCATAGCTGGCGATCTCACATTCGATTATGTTGAAGGATTTGTAGCTGTAAAGAAGGGCGGACTACTCAACTGTTGGAGGTCTTCTTTCTTCTCGCCTCAGAATCCAGTCAAAATGAAAAACCCGAACACAGAAGGTTGTCTCTTGTACTACCTGGAAATGACTATGAACTACATGAACAACGACACTGTTGAGCAGGTATCGTAAATACTATTTTTGATCTAGTTTCAAGGAACATTTTGTAAGATTGATGTGAAATCATTAGATAATTGCGAAAGGTTACATTCACATAGTTCCCATTGTAACGAAGTTATTTTAAAATTTTTTATATTCCCATCAAAATACGTTACAAGAATATAGGTTACATTCACATAGTTCCCATTGTAACGTTATTTTTAACAATTTTATGTCACAAGATTTGTATGTTTTTGTTAGTAATTTTGAAATAATGAGAGTTTATGTATATTGATTATACAGGTGAAATGGATCAGAGTTCTGTACTCAGACTTCAAAGCTTTCACCAGCGATCAGGAGTTTTTAA